>JAQFZE010004163.1:0-11610 GCA_034695245.1 Dicyrtomina saundersi
TAAAATAGCAACTTCAGTATAAAGACAACTGTACAATTTGCAATGTTGAAAAAATAAATTCAGTCCGAGTATTTATATGTAAAATTTTGAAAATATTCGGACCTAAAAAGACATGCATATACATAGTTAACACCAAAAACGCTCCATGAGCTTTTAATCCCTGTGTGATAATTTTTTACATTTTTAAAAATTATGAAACATTATTAGCAAACTTTAATTATCCCTGTCACTTAATAATCTTGCAACAAATTAATCATTTAATCCTACTCATTCAAGTTCTCGTGAAAACAGGATTTAGATCATTACCTGTTTCTTTGTCCGTGTACAAAATGTCATAATGGTCAGAGTCATGTAGATTTAAAAGTAAATTGGAATTTTCCAAGAATTACAAAAATGGCTAGACAAACATCCAGTTCGGATTAAGGAGATTTTTATTTTTACTACTGTCACTGTCAAGGCTACATCGTAGTTGGGTGAGATGCTCATTCCAGTCTATAAAAAAGAGATTAGCGTGTGTACATACAACATCAATACCGACGCAAACTATGCCCAGCGCTCCCATCCACAAACAGTTCGTAATTCCTACAAATTAAATCACAGGTAGGGTAAATTATGACAGCGTAAATCCTTTATGTACAAGCTGCCAGAAACAAAAACAAATCAACTGACAATCTAGGTTGACATGATAGGGCTTAGTTTGATAAATGTGTAAATATTAGGATATCTATTTAAGGATGTTTTTTTCTTCTTTTTATAATCCATGATTATAAATAATTTTACATTAGATAACAGAATTTGCTCATGTTCATGATTATAGTCGAGTTTGCAGTTGGCTTTGTCAACAAGAAATGTAAGGGAAGTTGCATAATTAGGATTTGCGACAAATTTAAGCCCACCTGAAACTCAAAGCAGGGCCGGACCGGCCGGACAAAGGAATAGCTTTCAGGCAGCAATTAGTTTTCATACAAAAATCACTATAATATTTTTATTAATGGTTTCTTTGGTGAAGCAAAATGTTGTATTGACATTGACACGTTTTAGAAAAGTGTTTTTACTTGATTCAGAAAAGTGAAAAAATGTACTATTTACATGTTTTGGGAAAAGTGAAATATTTTTTATTTCCATGTTTTTGAAATGTGTAAAAAAATAATTTGCATGTTTTTAAAAAGTCGAAAATATTCTTTTTACATATTTTTAAAATGTGGAAAATGTTCCATTTACATAGTTTTTGAAAATTCAAGCAGCGGGGGCTGCCTGCGCTGACCACATTATCTGGCCCTGACTCGCTGAGCAACTTCACTATTATTCGTCGATTGAGTATGTTTGCTGTAAAACAACGAGTGGATCAACGTTGGATTTTCGACTTCAACATATTTGTAAATTGTATATAACCGTGTATCAGCATGGTATATTCTGAAGTGTTAGGTTACCCAATAGTAATGCGTGGAGCGTACGTTGTACCCCCTGAACGGCGACTTCTGCACTTGCAAATAGGCAATAGTAAAAGACAGGCTTCACTTACCAAAAATGGGGAGAGATTCAGGAAAAGGCCTCTGACAAAAAATCTTCTATCTTCCGACTTATGGATCTTCAGTTCGTTACAGACAACCCTGATGCAAACACGTATGACTGCAGGGGCAGCCGAGCCATGTGCTACACAAATAGTTTGCTACGTTTCAAATTATTAAGGAAGAATTAAGGGCCCAAAATTATCCCACAAGAAAGAAGTAAAATTGGTCGCTGTAAGCGAATAATTACCTCAGGGAACGTTAGACAAGACAGAAATACCCCATAGGGAATAATAAAAGAAATATCCTATCCTGGCTCTCAAATAACATACAAGGTAAAATTTGTAATATTTCACTTATTTATTTTCGCATAGCCAAAACATGAAAATTAACCCCTGTTGAAATATTCAATTGAATATGTAACATTCATTTTTTTGGTCTACGAGCCATTTTCATTCTCGCACATTAGTGCCGTAAAGTGTATTCAAAATATATAACAAATACAGCACACATTTAGACACTTAAAACATATTTTATATTGGAGATATACGTAAATGCTTGCATATTATTCATTAAAGGCATATCGTCGGCGAAGAATCAAATCTGACTATCTCCTTTTCGTGCTAAAATTGAATCTGAATATTAATTACCATTTTTTACAAACTTAGCGAAACTAACTGTCTTAATTTTTCACAAAATACCATTAAATGAAGGTCAGAAGAACTATTTTATTCCAGGAATTGATTTATTGTTTTACTTAATAACCTAATGCATAATACAACATAACCGTAAATTACCAAGGGAAAATTATTTAATTGCGTTTTAACTATTGACTAAAAATGACTAGGCCATCATCCAGTTTGGATTTAAAATATTGCTACTACTGTCATGGCTCAACCGTACAGTTGTTAGCTGAGAGTATTATTTATTTTCTGCTTAATAAGGCTGAACAAATTTACACACAAATATTTACTGGTAAAATAATACTATACGCAGATTCTGTCCAGTTCCCATCCACATGCGGTTTTAGTTCCTCACAAAGTAAATCACATATGAGATTATGATTTTATGATTATGACATGATAATTTTTTTATGTACAAGCTGCCGGAAACTAAACAAACAAATTCATAATCTAGGTTGACATGACTATGAGCTCATTTGACAAGTTTGTAAATATTTAGATATGTAATTTAGAATGGCCTATGAATTAGTCAAGTGCACACTTACATTATAATCCATGATTTCATATAATTCTATGTTATATAGCAGAATTTGTTCATGCTCACAAACAGAATTATGTTTGCTTGGTCAAAAATAGGCAAGTTGCATGTTTAAGATTCGCAACGCATTAAACTTATGTCACTGGAGCCTGGAGTTAACTGAGCAGCTTAACGACCATTCATCGTTCCCAAGGTCTGTGCTTCACAAGAAACGACAAGAATCAGTTGAGCAACGTTGGATTATAGAATAGCCTAAGCCAAAGTTGGAGGAGATGGAAGAATTCTATAAGTGTCCAAAGGTACATAAAACTGAATTTTGCTAAGTCCAACTCAAATTCTGTACTGTCCTCGTCCCAATGTAGTTTAAATCGTCATAAAAAAGGACAGTATGACACATTAAGTATGGCATTTGCACAGACTGCCGGAAACAAAACCAAGTGAGATCAAAATCTAGGTTACTGGGATGGGCTAGCTTATTTGATAAGTGGGTAGATTTAAATGATTTTACTCAATATCTGAAAGCTTCACTAAATCTGTGAAAAGTACAATTACGTGCTACATGTGACATTTAATAATTTATGATTTTAAAGTTTAAATATAATTAAATAACTTGCTGACAAATTATGGTAATTACAATCTATTTTGTTTTGTCAAAAATGCGCAATGTAGCAAGCACGGCTAAACCAAAGTTAAAACATGTATCGTCAGTGAAGAACCAAAATGACCTTTATCCATTTGTAGCTAAAAACGATATCCACTATCTACAAAAATATTGAAACATGTCTTGAAAGCATTGAAATGGAATATTTTACACTTTTCAAAAACATTAATTAGGACATTTTGCGCTTTTCAAAAACATGTAAATAGAACATTTTACATTTTTTAAAAACATGTAAATAAAACATTTGACACTTTTCAAAAACTCCTAATTAACATGTTATGCACGTTCCTCATTTTGCTTTTATGATATATCTTATTTTGATTCTAGCTGATATTGGATATGGGTCATTTTTGATCTTCACTGACGATATTGTATATAATTGAAAACCTCTCTTCCCACACATTTGTAATTATTAGTTATGTTAGTCTAAATTCTATGAAAGACATATCTACTCAATTTCTGTCCTGTCCAGTCCAGTCCCGGTACTAGTAAAAAATTGAATCCTCACAATTTTAATAATAGTAAGATGCGCTTTAATTATCTTTTATGTCCGCCATGTACGGGCAGCGGCTGCAGTTAACGAAAACAAGTAAATATAATATTGAGGTTGATTTAATGAGCTTGCCTATTTGATGCATGTAAATCGGCAAAATATTTATTTCACAATTCTCAAATTTCCTATTTACATGTTTTTGAAATGTACAACATGGTCAATATGCAAATTGGTCTATTTGCATCCTCACAAAATGCACAAAATTTTCTACTTGCCCCTTTTTTTTTAAAGTTCAAAATGTTCTTTTTACAATTTTTAGACAACTTTAAAATGCCAAAGAATTTTTTGACTGCTGTTAAATGTCATTTATCCAGTTTTTTATAACTGTTAAATGTAACACAATTGTTTTTGTTTGTGTAAAATGTCATATTTATAACTTTTTTTACTACTGTAAAATGTCATCTACAATTCTTCGACCGCTGTTAAATTCTGTTCTGGAGAAAACTGTCTGTCAGATGTCACAGCTATAGTTATTGCTTACGAATTACGCCAGCAGGTAATTTAAAAAAAAATTACTCCCACTTTATATTTCTACGTTATTTCAAATTCTCACTTAAAAGCTTAAATTTAAAATAATTAAACCCTGCGTCAACAGATAACATTCCCTAACGTGTAATTAAAACCAAAGGAGTGGCATCAATTAAAAACAACTAACTACATAGAGAATCAGGGCCATACTATGTATATCACGGATTTAGTTATAGATTAGACAATTAAATAAACTATTAAGTAATTAGGAACACAAGTGTCATCTTTTAAACACTTAAATAATATATTCAAAGATTGAGATAAGTCAACAATCTCGGTAATCACTATAAAACGTAGAATAAATTACAATGAAGAAGGTCTTGTGGAAACTGTAGCTTTGCTACTTTTATCAGTAGACAGATATTCAGCAACGTTGGAAAAAACGTTATGAGCCACCTTTGAGTTTTAAAAATGTTGTTTTGTATGTTTTGGAAATGCGCAAAAAAAATTATGTTTAGGAGAATAGAATATAGGGCAACAGGGAAAATTTACAATGTCGCGACCTTGAGCTTTTTCTTTTTTTTTGGTGCTCCAAATTCTGTTCTAAAGGTGTAATTTTATTTTTGATCTGTAATAAACAAAAAATAGAACACACTATTTTACACGGCCTGTAATAATACATACAAGGTACTGGGAATTGGAAAATTCATGAATAGTACAAACAAGGCGGGATCCTTACCTATTTCCAGAAATACGGTATGTATAAAAAAATATTTTTTTCACAAGGATGCAGATTAGAAGAGTAGACTAGCGACTTCATGCCTTAAAGTTTGATAGTCAAATGATGTCGTTGGGCTGACTGACTTATCGAGCCTTAGGGGTTGTACTGATGGCAATTTGAAATTATGAATTAGGAAACTACGCTGTATTTTATATTTCAATGATAAATACCGTATGTATGGTCAAGAAAAGTTAAACTAATACATTGACGTGATTTAAAGGATCACCATATTTATCTCCATTATACGAGGGAATGACAAGTTCATAATTAATTATAAGATGCATTTATATAAATAACTAAATTATTAAAGTTAACTTATTACATATTATGTAGCTTTTACTTTGTTAAGTAAATGCATATCGTTTGTGAAGAACCAAAATGACCCATATCCATTTTCAATTTCAAACAGATGTGTGTTCATAGAATTCTTGCGTCACATTATAAGAGTACAATAAATATTTTTATATTTTATCCCTTTAGTTATCTCACAGTGTACGATTGCTCATACTTGAAGAATTATTTTTACTGGGAATCAAATGTGGCATATTTGCAAATCCGTTACTATTACAATAACATAATAAAAATATTTATTTCCAATAGCATTTTAATTTTCGATATCAAGTATGAAGGTAGAAAATAGTACAACATGTCAGTGGAGAAATAAATTTGCTTTCTTCCAATTTCTGCTAAAATAACACAAGTAGTTTCCTCTCATAATAATGTAACAACGTTAGAGGATATATCGTGTGTAAAAAATCAAAATGACACATATCTATTTTCATCTAGCATCAAGATGAGCTATGTAATAAAAACAAAACGAGAAACATGGATCAAATGTTAATTAGAAGGTTTTGAAAAGTGTAAAATTTTAAATTTTTTTTTATTTTTCAACAATGTAAAATGTTGCATTCGCATGTTTTTGAAAAAATGCAAAATATTCTAATTCCATGTTTTCGAAAAGGTGAAAAGTGTTCTAATTCCATGTTTTCAAAAAGGTGAAAAATGTCCTAATTCCATGTTTTCAAACAGGTGCAAAATGTCCTAATTCTATGTTTTCAAAAAGGTGCAAAATGTTCTTATTCCATGTTTTCGAAAATGCGCAAAATTTTCTATTTAAATGCTGTCAAGATATGTTTGATTACTTTTGTAGATAGTTGATATTTGTTTTAGCTAAGAATGGAAATGGGTCATTTTGGTTCTTCACAGACGATATTTGCTTCCGTCGATAATTTGATAGAAATGAATTTAATTTTAGCGAAGAGTGGTAAGAAACGGATTTTATTCTTCACCGACATTGTATGTGTAAGTTAAATATAAAAGTTTTGGTAACAGTTTTTTTATTAAATTTCCAACGTAGGACGTAGATATCAGATTTTGAATATTTAAAGAACGAAAAACGACTGCAACTACACAAATTTTGAATATCACATCTGTAAAGGTGAGGAGCCAAAATGATCTATTTGGATTTTAACTCACGATCAGAATTAAAATGAGCAACATGCCGAAACAATTTAATTAAATGAAATAGATGTGTATAATGTTAGTTACTAATATTTGCAAAGTATAATTAGTGGTAAGTTGTATTTTACTGTCTTGTTCAATAAAAGTCTAAAATGATCTTACATAATTTTTTCTTTTTTTTTAATTTTACATTTTCCATAAACTTGTTTTTATTAATTGTAAAATATTTTGTAATTTGATTTTTGTAAATTTCAAAGTAATCAACTCTTATGTTTTTGAAAACTGCTAAATATTTTTTACGTGTTTTTTTAAACTGCAAAATTTTCTATTTATGTACATGCTTTCATGCTTTTAATATTTTAACATTTTGGTAAATTTTGTTTTAGGCTGAAACAACAACACATACAAGTGATTTAAATTTTTTTGGCAGGCCATTGTGTTACAAGTTAATATAAGGTGTTAATAAAATAAGTTGGAATTGATAGATGATAAATCAGTAGCAGTGAAGTTATGCAGTCGCAGTTGACTGTCCTGTTTAGGCAGAAATTTTCCTGAACATCTGATTGCTCGAGTCTTTATGTAAAAATGTATATTTAATTATAAATTTGTGAACAGTGAGTGTCATGTCAAACTTATATTTTATTAAATCCACTAATTCAGTTTACGAGTACTTAAACTTTATAACTTGGGTTTAAACTTTTCACTAGAATGCATCACGTACAGTTTTATCAACACAACTCTTCTCTATTATCCCTATTAGACTTAACGCATCCCGCGGCTATGACTCCCCGTTTAATTTCGATTAAGCAAACATTAGATAATGTTTTTTAACGTACGCCATTCAAAGATTATAATGTACGTAATCACTTATCTAATTATTTGTCTGATCCATGAGGTTTGAAGTAAATTTTTCAAAGCTCAATGTCATCATGATCTAGGTAATACTTAATCTTGAAGAATCAAAACAACCCATTTCCATGTGATGCTGAAACCAGAATGCACTGTCTACAAAAGAATATTATTTTCGTGAATGCTTAGGAAAAGAAAATGTTGTACCTTTCATACACATGACGTGGATCATTTTACACTAAAGTAATTGCAAAATAGGACATTCTGCAGTTTTCAAAACCATGAAAATATATATTTTTGCACTTTTTATAAACATGTAAACAGAACATTTTGCACTTTTTTCAAACGTGTAAATATAACTTTTTGCGCTGTTTAAAAAACATGAAATATTTTGCAAATTTTGAAAAGGTAAAGCTGGAATAGTTTGAACTTTGTAAACATTTCAAAAACATGTGGACATGTTGAATATTTCACATTTAAAAAAATGCAAATTAGAACATTTTGAAATTTTAAAAAATATGCAGAGGGAAAATGTATTACGTATTTAAAAACTTTCGTTAAACTTATAACGTATTTATCTCAATATCTGTTTCATAAACTTAATTTATTTCCAGCCTAATTTGGATCTACAGATTTATAGCTTATTTTATTTCTTCACAGACTTTTTGTTTGTTTAAAAATGACACATATCGCCTGTGAAGAACTAAAGAAGCATTTTTGCCTAAGTCCAGCCCAGAACTAAAAGCGTTATTGCTCACGTCCATTCGTTCTTTAATTGCATTTTTGCCAAAGTCCATGCAAGTCCTGTTCAAACCTGCACATTTTAGTGTACTTGGGCAAAAATGCTTTTAAGAAACGCATAGACTTGGGCAATAGTGCTTTTAGATCTGGGCTGGACTTAGGCAGAAATGCTTCTTCACCGGCGATATCCTCTGTGAAGAACCAAAATGACCCATATCCATTTTTAACTAAAAACATTATCCACTATCTACAAAAATATTAAAACATGTCTTGATAGCATTTCAATAGAATATTTTGCACTTTTAAAAATATGTAATTAAGTACGACATTTTACAATTTTTAAAACGTGGTTAATAGAACATTTTACAGTTTTAAAAAATATGTAAATAGATCATTTTACGCTTTTCAAAAACATGTAAATAGAACATTTTAAGCTTTTTAAAAACATGGAAATAGAACATTTTACGATTTTCAAAAATATGTAAATAGAACATTTTACACTTTTCAAAAATTTGTACATAGAACATTCTACACTTTTCAAAATCCCTAATTAATATTTTACACATGTTTTTCATTTTTATTTTATGACATAGCTCATTTTGATTCTAGCTGAAATTCGATATGAGTCACATTGGTTCTTTAGAGACGATGTAATTATAAAATGTGCATTTTTAGGTTGTTTAGCTTGTACTGGTAAAATATTTTGCCATAAGTATCCACTAGTAAAACGTGTTTAACGTATTGTGGGCTATCACTGACCTAATTTAATCCAGGAATAAATTCAAATGAATTTTAATATTTAAGTTACCTTTCAAATTTTTAGTGTTCCAACCAAGAAGTTTCCGAATTTCGACTTGTAGATTGATTAATAACAAACATCGAGGCACAAAACTAAATTATCCATTCACAAACCACACAAGCACGTCAATGTAGTAATGCATACATCCTACATAGTGCAAATTAACGTCTTAAATTTCCTAAATACCTATTTAAAAATTGTTGAATTTATTTTTTGACTAGAAAAACCACTCAAAAATTTGCTTTTACAGTTTGCAAAATGTATTTTGTTTCCTTTGCGGTTGTTTACTAACCTTAGTGCTTAGCGATGTTTGTACTTGCAAATTATTTTATTCCGTGATGAATTTGCATTTCTAGTTTTTGCTCAAGATGTTTCTAATATTTTTCTCCTATGTAATTTTAAATTTAATTAGTACATAATTTTATGAGAGTATGAATGCATGCATTTAATATGCAATTATGTAAAGTGCAAGTTTTGCAAATAGGAGAAACAAAATTTAAAACAGTAAAACATGCAACTATTAACTACTAATTATATAGGTAGAAATTTTTTTTATTTATTGTATTTCAATGGTCAAGTGAAAATCACGCAACAAATTAAGGGCACAACATCTACTGTTTAAAAATGCTGTTGGTACATATTGAAATGGTTATAGTTTAATTAACTTTTGATTTTCTTGCGATAGAAATCACAGAAGAACCCTGTAATAAACAATAGGTTTTTAAGTAAGATCATATGAATGCTACAAGGCAAATAATCTTATATATCGTCTATAAAGAACACAAAGGACCTATTTCTAATTCATGCTAGAATTTTAAGGAGCTATGTCAAAAAATAAATACAGTAAATAAGATACATATACTTTTACAATGCTAATCACCAGATTAATAAATGTGCACATTGTTCTATCTACATGTTTTTTAAAAGGTCAAAATGTTCTAATAATATGTTTCTTAAAAGATCAAAGTATTGTATTTAGGTATTTTAAAAAAGTCTAAAATGTCCTATTTACTTGTTTTTTAAAATATCAAATGTTCTAATTGAGTTGTTTTCTAAAATTGCGAATTGTTCTATTTACATGTTTTTGAGAGGTGCAAAACATTCTATATACATGTTTTTTTTTAAATGCTCAAACTTTTATTTACCTGTATTCATGAACATGTTATTTTAATTTTTTCTGTAGATAGTGCATTTTGTTTTTAAATAAAACCGAAGATGGGTCATTTTGTATCTTCACAGACGGTATACTGAAAGAACTGTATTTAAACTGTAAAGTATAATTTGTGTGACTACTAATGTCAATACATAATTATAGGTTTATATACCTAGGGTTTTTTTCCATTTCACCAGGACAATGTAAAGCCACCGCCAGTAATTGAAGCATCAGAGCTAAATAGCGCCAAGACTGGGTAATTAGTTCGGAAGGAGGACGATTCATGGGAAAGTATTCCACAGAGCCTGTATTGACCAACAAAAAATATTATAAATTTTTTGAGTAGTGAAACTATTCATATTTTTCGTGTATTTTTTTAAACTTAAATGTGGCATTTTGAATCTAATTAATTATCCGGCGTACTTTGCTCTTCTTGTAGGAACTCCATTTATAATTTCAAAAACCTCTAAATAGTCTTTAAAACAAACAGTGGAGTCTGCGACAATAGACAATCCACTAATTGAAAACGTGAAGATAGATGCGGATAAGGCGGGTGGATTTACTACAACGGTGGTAGCTTCATCGTTTCCGTACGGGCCGTATGTTGCGTTTCGGCTGCAGCTGCTCGAATAAAAATAGTTATTACCATAAATTGATAACGCCGGTGCAGATAAAAGTTCTATGCGAACAACAAATCCAGTTCCAGTCACAGTTCCATCCGAATGGAAACTAAAAAAAATAGTTTCAGCATCGACCAAAGTTGGAACTGAAGTACTAAAAAATAAAAATGGAACAGAATTAATTTATAATAATTATTAATAAATCATTAGGTATGTGTGAGCAGTTCTTTAAAAGCTTTATTGACTGAATGAATTAAAATTATTTCAAATATTGTTTAGTGGGTTGTTGACAAAAAAGTAAAGAAATAATGTAATAATACGCTATTAATTAATACCCTAATCGCACTCACGCTAAGATCCTACTTCCGAAAACATAACCTTTGTTCCAGTATATCACCTTTAGGACGTCAACCCCGCTTTCAAACCCATCGAGTAGCATAGTGATTCTCACGCTTGTTTTAACTCTGTACGATCCGATTCTATTGTGCAACGTCCACAAGCATCTCTCATTGTTTCCGTAAGCTATAGCTCCTTTATAGTCTAACAAAACTGAACTTCCTGCGTTA
This sequence comes from Dicyrtomina saundersi, assembly GCA_034695245.1. Classification (NCBI taxonomy): domain Eukaryota; kingdom Metazoa; phylum Arthropoda; class Collembola; order Symphypleona; family Dicyrtomidae; genus Dicyrtomina; species Dicyrtomina saundersi. The sequence goes on from JAQFZE010004163.1 coordinate 11,382, forward strand.
AGGAGAGTAATAATGCCGCCACAATCTAATTTTCATTTTAAAAAACCAAACAAAAAGCAAATTTTGTAACACGTTATATTCTTTTACTGCGTCGAGTTATTCAGTTATTGTGTTTACAAAATTGATAAAACAAAAATTATAATTGAAAGAACAATACCATGCCAACGACTGCATATATAGCTTTAGCTGTACAATAATCAATGAAAAGAATAACAACAGGTGTGTTAAA
>JAQFZE010004164.1:0-11607 GCA_034695245.1 Dicyrtomina saundersi
CTCCTGACGATATCATAAATGGCTATCCTAAACATTTGATGTAATTATTTTCAGCCAGAAAGACACATTGACCCTACCAATGACGTCATTTGTAGACGATCCCTTACAAGAAAAAATTATTTCTGGTCTTTGTTTCACATTGTTTCACAATTTAATAATAGTCGGTAATGATTTCATGATTACGCTAGTTGTACGTAAAACATATAGCTAAAGATATTACATAAATGAATGCCTTTTATTAGTTTATGGCTGACATATGTATATTATTATTAACTTTATTAAAACAAGGTTATTATTTTGGTGCTAAAGTGCTTAGGTATATAAGGTGAATGCAATATGCTGAATATGCGTGAAATAATAATAATAAAAATATTTTTCAAAAGTGTAATGTTACCAGTGAGAGATTCATCTTCAAAGAACGCATATACTTCTCCGTGGCAGAAAAAATTCAAAAACAGGAAGGAAGAAGGAAATAAAAATATTAAACACTTTTAACTTCACACAAGGTTAAAAGCATAAATATTTTCGATGACTCCACCACACAGTTAACCCACACTGTTAAATATTTGAGATTTTGCAAAATTGTTGTAAATTATTCTTGCTTATGTCGAAGAACGGGCGATGAGGAGAGTTGGATTTGAGGAAAAATGTGAGCGCACACAGCTCTAATATCCTATTTGTAGTTCTTTAAATAAAGAGCAATCGTAATCGTCACAGTGGAATTGTGCCGCACTCGCCACTCACAAAATGTTTTGGTCAGTCAGTTAAAATGACCTAAGGAACCTGAACAAAACGTCCTCCACTATTTTGTCTTGAATGAGGATGTTTCTTCCTAATTATATATTTGGTCTTATTGTTAGTAGATTTAAATGTGAGGCTGGCTGCTCACTAAATGTCCAAATCTAAACGCAGAATGCTAACTTTTATTTATCAGTTTCATGTGCAATAGGTACAATTGCTCATAAATGTTATTAGTTATTTTAATTGTCATTACGTATATCTTAAATGCTAAAACTAAAAATGATAGTGGCAAGCACCAATAAAATTCATAAAATACTGGCCACTTCAAATAAAGGACGACAAAAAAAAAGCAATAAAAATACAATAATAATCAAGTGTACATAATGTACCTGAGCCTGAGAATCAGAGAGTAGTTACACTATTGAATTTGCTAGTCCCATTCTACACCACATTACTACACGTCATATCGTCGGGGAAAAATAAAAATATCCCACATCTATTTTAAGCTAGAATAAAAAAAAGGTATGTGAACATAAACACTACACAATGTGAACACACAATATGTGAACATAAATGATATAGATACAAAAACTGTTAGTTACGGGTTTTTAAAAATTGCAAAATGTTCCATTAGGACGTATTATAAAGGTGGAAAATGTTCCATTTAGACGTTTTTGCAAGGAGCAAAACGTTTTATTCAAACGTTTTTGAAAGGTGCAAAACGTTCCACTTAGACGTTTTTGAAAGGAGGAAAACGTTCCATTTAGACGTTTTTAAAAGGTGCAAAATGTTCCATTTAGACGTTTTTGCAAGGAGCAAAACGTTTTATTTAAACGTTTTTGAAAGGTGCAAAACGTTCCACTTAGACGTTTTTGAAAGGAGGAAAACGTTCCATTTAGACGTTTTTGAAAGGTGCAAAATGTTCCATTTAGACGTTTTTGCAAGGAGCAAAACGTTTTATTTAAACGTTTTTGAAAGGTGCAAAACGTTCCACTTAGACGTTTTTGAAAGGAGCAAAACGTTCCATTTAGACGTTTTTTCAAGGAGAAAAACGTTCCATTTAGACGTTTTAAAAAGGTGCAAAACGTTCCATTTAGACGTTCATTAAAAGAAGAAAAACGTTTCATTTAGACGATTTTGAAATGTGCAAATTGTTTCATTAAGACGATTTTGAAAAGTGCAAAACGTTTCATTTAGACGCTTTTGAAAAGTACAAAACATTCTCCTTACATTTCTTTAGAGTGCAAACTGTCATATTTGCATTCTTTTATAATCGAAGTAGATTTGTTGTTTTTGTAGATAATGCTTTTTCTATATAGGTAGCTTAAAATGGATATGGGGCATTATGGTTGTTCACTGACAATCTACACAGAGTTCAAAATACGGAAAAGCGAGAGATTTTGTTATTGAATCTACCGTCTACCCTCTTTTACACTGTCAACATCCACTCACACTTCATTGATCAGAGCCAACTGTTTCTTCCACTGATTGCAGTTCTTTCTTTGTACTTGAGAAGGCGCACTCGGAAGCTCAGCTCTACACTCATTAGTCATGACACCAAACACACTACACAGTCAGAAATACCTCAGTTGGGCTCCAATTCTAATTGTACGTTAAACGAACCTACAATTATCAGACCTATTACAAATTTTGATTCTATGGATAGGGGTGCAATTATGTATTGTGTATCTACCTACTCTTCTGTTACATGTGGTAAGTGTAGATTTATGGATGCAACTTTATGTATTTAGAATGTAGACGGTCTGACGACACTGAGTGGGTACTACGTTCCATCGACATATCGTGTGTGAAGAACCAAAATGACCCATACCCGCCTTAACCTAGAATTGAAACGTGCTAACTCAGAAAAAAAAATGAAGGAGATAGTACAATATTAATAACTAATTCTTAAAAATTTCAAAATATTTTATGTTCATTTTTTTCGATAAATGAAAAATGTTATATTTACATGTTTTGGAAAAGTGCAAAATATTCTAGTTTCATGTTTTAGAAAAGGTGCAAAATTTTCTAAATCCATGTTTTCGAAAAGATGCAAAATGTTCTAATTCCATGTGTTTGAAAAGTGCAAACTATTCGATTTACGTGTTTTAAAAAAATACTAAATATTTAATTTACTTGTTTTGAAGAAATGTAAAATGTTCTAATTACATGTTTTCTGGATCATGATATTTTAATTTTTGTGAAGATGGTTCATTTTAATTTTAGTTAAAAATGGAGATGGGTCATTTTGACTCTTCACAGACGATATCTCTGATTACACTCGTCTGTGTCTGTATGCTCACTAAAGAAAGTGCCATGCAGTACAAATGCAGACTGCTTCCATATATCCTAATCTGACAACATATAATTATGATGATGATGATGATGGTTTTGTCTCAGTTCTGTAATTCGCATATAAAACATAATCACACAGATGAACAATACAAGTTTGTATACCTGAAATAGAGGGGCAACATTTAAAGATTTAGAGGTGGAGAATGTTACGAAATAGACACAATAAAGATTGCACAATGCAATGGCATTTATCGACGGAATTACAAGACATAAAAATGTATTGTTTGTCGTTATAGATGCTCGTAGTTGTAAAAGTTTCTGGACTTTCCGCACTTCCACAGTCCCACACACATTTCGTAATTTCTTCCACTAAACTTTAACCTAAGAGCAAACGTAACAATAAATTCTGTCGTTATTAATGGAATGATCCCAGTTAAATTCATCTCTCGTTTATATTTCATATATTTCATGCACGCTTCAAGTAGAGTGTGACGTAATGAAAATGAGCAAACTGACAAAGGTATTCAGTGCAGATTACCACCATTACATGAGGACAAGGATCAATCGTGACTTTGTTATCTTTTGCAATAAAATCTTTGTGGATATCCTCACGTACCTTTGTGAAATCAAATTCTTATTTCGCTTATTATCATCATGCTCATCATGATGAGGGATCAGTGGATCTATATGGACAGTTTAAGAGACAGTACATACAATGTATAAAGATTAGTGGGATTTATTACAGCCATTAAAAGAGCCAAACGATACGAATTGATGCTTACAATGAATACGATTTTATTTCATGCTTAGGAGTGCAGAACGAGAACCAAGTTTGTCCTTGGTGTGAGCTCATATCTACCACAGTCTACTAATTATTTTATTCCAACCCGCTCAATTCAGCCAAGTTTTCTCTGATTTTAATTTAATACTTCAAGTCTGAATGGTGATTCAATTATTGAGGATGAGCAGCTAATCAAATCCCACAGTGAATTCCAGAGCATCCATTGTAGGCATAGAACATTTAAAAACTTTATTGACATTTTCTAATTACACGCTTTGTTAGAGTCACTAAATTAAATCAATTACTCCAACTGTTTTGCTTATTTGGTTTTGAATAGATATAGAGAGAGATGGGGACAAGCGGCATTTTCGTTAAGCCATTGTATTGGCGTATCTATTGACTACTGTTGTGATCAGATGAGGGCTTCATGGAAGAGCGACGGCAGGAGGAGAATAATGTTCGAGGAGGACATTCAAAAATATGAAAAATATAAAACACAAAATTTAGAAATATTCGGAAATGTATAAAATACACGGATGCAAAATGCACAGAAAATCTTTCTAATATTAATACAAAATGATACAAATAAAATATATATTCACTAGTCATAGTACGGCTGAAGTATTTTGAATTTTGAATGGGAAAATATAGTAGGATAAATACAAGAATACCATCGTATGTACTTGTACTTCCACGTTCACCGACCTAAAGCTCCTCAATTTTGCATTTGTCTTTGAGGTTTTGAGTGATTACCCATACTGCTTCATAAAGAATAGGCTCGAGTAAATAACAAAGCAAATCCCAATACGATATTTTCTTTTATGCCTTATCACCAAGCACGACCGTCACCGCTTCTTTTTTATTTTGTCTAATTTTTTTAAATTCAACCACGAATTGAATACGATTAGAGAAGATGTAATTGAAAAGTGAGATACCTATGACGTTTTTTGCCGTATCATTTATTTGTAACTTTCTGTCTGGGCTGGATATTAATGGGATTTGTAGTGTGACGACTCAGGGTGGGAGAGCGCGGGATCAAAGCATCCAAGTGTATGAAGACTATGAAGTATAAAAGAAGTCTGGCTGTATGTAAATAGTTACTACACAGTACTAAGCGTATGCCTCATCATCGTGAGTTATGCTATAGGAGAAAGTAGTAGATTAAATGCTCTTTTCTGTTGAGTCTGTAGAGATTCGCTAGGTGAGAACTAGAGAACTACTAAAGATAGGCAGAAAAACAAATCGCAGTGTGTCAGGCAGTATGATTTACTCATAGTCTAAAAGTTCTGAGGAAGTTACGGATATTAATTGTATACAGATATATGGCGAATACAAAATAGCTACAATAAGATTTCAAATAGATATTAATCAGCGAACTAGACTATTTTTCATTTGTGCATATCCAAAGTACCTCAAGTGCATTTTGCATTGTTTAGCTGCGGTGGCTCGCAAGTTTTAAGAATTCAATTTTTTAAACTTTACCGCCATCTAGCTCCTACAATTCACAGTCGATATTGATAGGAATTATGCTTTTTTAATTCATAGATCCTGGATTATCTTGTGAAAAGGCAGTTTTTCAGGAATTTTAAAAATGTGTAATGTAGTTTTGAATAAACTATTCGGTTTTAAGAATTGTTTATGAAAAAAATTTGTATTCAAAAGTTTATGATTTATTTAAATAAATGTGTGTAAGATCTTTGCTATGAAAACGTAGCCTGATATGTGTATGTATGTCTGTTTAAAATCTGAGTATATCATGTTACGTAGTTGCCTTGTAATTGCTTAGAATTGGCAAAATGTGAGGTGGTTGACTATTTGGCTGAATAAAACATCAATGAAGTTTAAAGTAATGGGACAAGATCCTTTATATTTATATGTATTCAATGCTAAGCAACCAAAAGGTATTAAATTTATTGACAGGAAGCTGCTAAAGTGTCGCGAGGTGATGACGAATGGGCATTGTGGCTGCTATTAGAGAGGCTGAATACTCTAAATATATTTAATAATGTACGTAATTACAAATGACATTGAACCTCAAGTTCACTCGTACTTATACAGAATACTCCCTTCTATACTGTTTTTGTAAACTCTGAGTTTTTTATATACTAAACTGTTTTTCTTAAGTTTGGAATTGCTGAAAAGTTTTTACCTTGAGTTGGAAGTTAGAGTGCAAAACGAGGAAAATGATAGACAACGATGTTGACGCTCTTTTTTTGCAAATCCCTTTGTTTTCTTGAATACATAGGGAAACTTGTGCTCCTTAATTAAACAAATCACCTTGTGCATGTACAGGTAAGTTATATACAGATGTCAGGATATAGCGTATTCATGCACGTTGGGCAAATTGAAGCACATTTAATTTCAAATTAATCTGTTCAAGTAAAATGCACGTTTAATTTCCCTATTTGATAATGTAGTTTTTTTACGCTGAGTACAAGCTCAAAATCGGACCATTGGCACAATGGAATTGAGTGGAGTGTTCTAATTACAATAGAAATGAACTAATTTATTTATTATTACGTTTTTTAAGTGCATTTGTTATGAACTGACAGATTGACACATCAAAGTTCATTGAATGTTTCCTTACTATTGATGGTATTTAGTTCTATGGTTGCAATACATTATCATGCTAAATGCATCTGGCTACTGTCAATGTGTTGACCTTTCCTTGTCAATTTTTTTAAACTAAACCCCTAATTTAATCTGTACATAATGAACACGTGGCTTTTGAAATTCTGCACACAAATAGAGTTCCAATATGTCATTTTGAAGCTTTTTAAAACGGGAAAAAAATTCATTTGAAATGGAAAATTATGTGTCATATCGTCAGTGAAGAACCAAAATGACCCATATCCAATTTAAACTAGAATCAAAATGAGCTATGTCATAAAAACAACATGAGAAACATGCGTAAAATGTCAATTAGGAGTTTTTAAAAAAGGTAAATTGTTCTAATTCCATGTTTTTGAAAAGGTGCAAAATGTTTTAACTCCATGTTTTTGAAAAGGTGCAAAATGTTCTAATTCCATGTTTTCGAAAAGGTGCAAAAATTTTTAATTCCATGTTTTTAAAAAGTGCAAAATGTTCTATTTAAATGCTCTCAAGAGTCAAGACATATTTGAATATTTGTGTAGATAACTGATATTGTTTTTAGCTAAAAATGGATTTGGGTCATTTTGGTTCTTCACTAACGATATGCTATTTTTTGTATTCACAATTACCCTTTACATTTTAAGTTTTAATAAAGTTCTAGAGTGTCAGCACGAGCTTTTGACGTAAATGATTTGACTGCGAAAATATATGAACCAAACATTTAGGTACAGCGTGGTATTTGGAATAATTCCAAGATATCCAAAATAATTAAATGTAGAAAATATATCAAAGCAATTTTAGGACGTGTTGCGTAGCTCATGTAAACGTATATGTACGCATTACCTATATATAGGCAATTATATGCATAATGTACGTTGTAAGACTTACTCAAATCAGGTACCGCAAACAGTAAATGCGAGAGGGCTTACCTATGTATACCCAATCAATGTTTGTATGAAGCGAAAGTGAAAGACTGACATTTGTGAATTGGGGTGACCCGGATTGCATTGGTTGGTGAAGGTTAATTACGAGCTCAGATTGACAGCTATTATTTCCATTCCTTCGCAGTTACTTTGTCCTTGTCAGCACTTAAGTATCTACACTCTGTAAGTCTTGTAACTGTAACCAGAATCTCAAATTAATAAATCTGAACCTTAATTATTACAGTCATATTTTCAATGGTGTGGGGAACTTATTAGTTTTAAATGTTAGCTTTTTGATTGAGTAAATCGATTGCATTTTGATTGAGTTGTTCTACACTTATGAGAACCTCAATATGCAATTTGACTAATTTTAAATACCACTATACTCACTCACAGCTTGTACTTGTATGAATGGCGCAATATTTTATTATTTTGTGGCTGTATTAAGAAATTAGCTGATTGCTTAAACAGTTGTGTGTATTATTGGATCGTTCACAATGTAAAACGATACATATAAAGAGTTTTTTTGCAAAACAGGATAAGTCCATCCAAGTAAATTTTACACGACCAACGAAAAATGAATAAAGGGTTTTGTACTGGTTCAATGGTAAACAGATTTAGTTTTTTCAATTAGTTTTTACAGTTACTATGTACCACGAGCGTTATTACAAGTAGTTTCATATTTCTAGATGGACTTTTGAATGTTTTAGAAAATATTCAAAAATTTTAATTTGTGGACTTATCCCGTTTTTTCAAAAAATTAAAAGTCCGTGACACGAAATTTTAATTGTTTTGAGTCAAACAAAACATTTTTAATATTCTAACTTTTCTTGCAAAAAAAAAACATTCGCGCACTAAATTGCCTTCTGCCAACTACAAAAACACTGGAAATCCAAATTTAAATCAGAAATGCATGTTTTACGTGGACTTATCCCATTTTGCCAAAATAAATTTAATTTACTTATCCCGTTTTGCCAAAAAAACGAATTTTAAAATTGCTCTGGTTGAACCTTTACCATTTAATACAGTAACGTATTTAGTTAAATAGAACAAATAACACAAAAATGCCCTATACTCCTTACTGCTTTCTGAGTACAAAGTACACACCATAAGTTTCCTAGTCAAATAATAATAATAAATTTCTTAATTATATTATTAAGCCGATAATAAAGGCCAAGCAAGGTCCAAGAAAACGTAACTGGCTATTTTTTTCCAGGTCCCAAGGAAACATGGTAATTGGTCTGGTTTGCTTGTCAATTTAAACTTGAATTAAAAAACACTTGTGTATGAACTGTACAATTCGTTATTAATATTTATGTTTGCGTGTATTGTAGTAGTAATGTGCTTCGTGAAATATAGTTAGCTACTATCATTACATACTTTATTTTTGCTTCATCTTTTATAGCAAACGTCATTCTGATTAATTTGTATTTTCCCTATCATATACCATGTGATGAATAAAATCGCGCTAATTAATATTTATATTTTCACATATCGTCGGTGAAGAGTCATTCTGTCGCAAGTCCATACGATTCTTAAAGTAATTCTGTCACAAGTGTACCTTTAACTGGTAGCTGCGGTCGAGGTCGCTTTCGCGTTTTCCTTTGCATTAAGTGGGGGTAGTATTTTACTGACTGCATGTATTGCGTACTCATGACGTACACTTAGGGGTCGTCCACAAAAGACATAACAAACATTGCATTTCTAAAAAGCGCAAAATGTTCTATGAATATGTTTTTCAAAAGTGAAAAATGTTGTATTCACATGCTTTTCATTTTTTTTACTAGAATTAAAATGCGCTAATACATGTCAAACCCAAATGACAGTTAATAAGATTCATGCTTACAGTGCTACTTGTATATAAGTTTCTAAAATAGGTAAATTGATCTATTAACATGTTTTTGTGTGAAAAAGTGTTAAAATGTCACAATGTTCTGTTTAAGTGTTTTTTAAAAGTTTAATATTTCCTATTCAAATGCTTTTTGAAAACGTCAAAATGTTCTATGTAAGTATTTTTTAAAAGTGTAAAATGTCCTATTTGGATATTTTTGAAAACGTCAAAATATTTTATGTAATTGTTCTTTTTTAAGTTTGAAATGTCCTATTTGCAAATTTTTGAGAAGGTCAAAATGTTCTATTTACTTGTTTTTAAAAAATGCACAAGGCTCTATTTACATATTACGGACGATATGTGACATTTTTCTACCTGGACACAAGAAATAAAGATTCAAGTGTATGACAAGGACACTCTCCTCAACGAATTTGTGGGGGACGTCAGCGTGGTCGTAAGTGAAATTGCGAATTTTCCGATTTTAATGAGGCCAAAGTATACACTGGCTCTACCAATGGAATTTTTTTTATTTAAACAATGATTATTTATTAATTATTTCGATTTATCATTAGTCAAGGAAATATTGATGTAAATTTGAAACTAGAATCCACTTTTGTTAATCAAAAAGGTGTTACCATAGGTATTCAATCTACACTCAAATATTAGCATATTTTATAACAATTAAAGGCATGACATATTGCATATCGAAAATCGTATATAAACACTGTAGCTCAAATTGCATAGTAATTGCGTGACTTCTGCCATACATTCGAAGCTACCAAAGCGCAATTTTAATTTATATTATTAACAATACCACCTTCTAACTATTCATCACTACTTCATTCGAATTTCCACGTAGGCTGCAACGGGCTCCAAATGTTGGCGTGTTTCTGCAAAATGAATTAGTAGTTCCATGTAAAATATTTTATTTATTACATTTTCTTGATTAATGACGTAAGTTTAAACTTTTGCTTGTTTGGACAAAAATTACCTTGAATTTCTTCGTCGCTCATCTTACAATGCTCAAAAGACACTATGATCTTTGTTCGGTGGATAACTTGCTGGAATCCGTGAGAAGCGGTCAATCTCGAAGCAAGTTTGGACCTGAGTGCTCCGCTAAAGTTAAAGGTGATTTTGAATTCCTTTAAATCTGCAACAATATTATATGTATTATTAACTATACGCATTTTGGGATTAGCTCATCAATTTCACATCAAAATATTGCCGCATAACTCACTCTGACAGTCCCCGATGTAAGGCTGAGTCCGTTCCAAAACAGGTGAAAGACCTGAATCTGCTTCAGGAGCTTGAGCTACGCCACTCCTAATTTGTGCACATAATTGTTTGGAAATTCCTGTAAAGAAAATGTCCACGCTGTCTACCGCCTTCGGCCTTCCAACCCAACTACCACCACGATTGCTTTTAAGTTCAAATTTCTCCAATTTTGGAAATGCAGTCCAGACCCAGTTTTGATTCCGCTGACAATTTGCAGGATCACATTGAATTTCTAAACGTGAGACATTTGGAAATAATTTAGCTACGTTTCCGTCACCCCATGGAAATTCAGACATTTGCAGTGTGGTCACTGTTGGAAGTGTGTCACCAGGAATAGTGGTGGCTCCGTCTGGTCCTAGACGCCCCAAAGAAAAGAATTCCATTAATTCATCACCTTCAGCGCGTTTTCTTGCTTTTGTTTCTGCTAACAACTTAACTTGGCTGAGACGTGGAAAATAATCCGGAGGGATATTAACGTTGCTGCTCCCTTGATTTCGCAAAATGAGCGCGTTAAAGTCATCCACCAACTCACCACCTGTTAAGTCCCCAGCTTGTAATGCCCGCCCAATAACATCTCCTTGGAAATGATATCGAGTACAAGATGGGTTTTCGTAGCAATTCATATCAAAAAATTGGAGATGCGAAAGCGGGGGAATAAAAAAGTTAGCACGGTTGCTGCTGTCTGTTGAATTTACATCCAGACACAGATGTTCTAGCGAATCCTTGCAACAACTCAAAATTAAATTGAGTCCCTTGAGCATTAGAGCATTCGGGCTACTTACTTCAGATGAATGACTTGAATCTTTAAAAGTGACTGTTAGTTTGGTAAGTCGAAGTATTGGGGCACTCCTCAGGTTACCTTCCAAAATCGGATCCATCACATGTTGAGCAAAATGCGGACTTGGATACAGAAGATCAAAGTCTAAATCTTGGACAAGGTGGGATTTCCCCATTGCAATCAATACTCCGAGGGTTGAAATTCCAACATTTTTAATAGCACTCAAGTTTGGCGAAGACCTTATGAGCCCTTTCACAAATTCCAATTTGGCAAGTTTAGGTTCAGCGGACCCCACAGAAATCGCTCTTAGTTGGAGTGTTGACGGCGGTGGAAGACAAACTTGCATTTTTTTGTCCTTCTTGGTTTGATCTCTTGATGAAAACTGATAAAA
>JAQFZE010004165.1:0-11604 GCA_034695245.1 Dicyrtomina saundersi
TTCGCATTTATAGTTATCACGGTGTGTAACTTTAGGTATGCCATATGCCTACGTAATTAAGAATTAATATTATAATATATTATTAATACCAACATGTATCTAATGCTGTAATAATTAATAACAGTACTACTAAAATATTATTCAAGTAAGCAAAGTAAACCGGTAAAAATTAATAAATCAAACGTGTATTTAATATTTCTACAAACAAGGTTTCATGGAATTGGCTTCATTTTAATTATTTAAGAAATAATAATTAAATACAATGAAAAAACTCTTTTTTGGTAAAAAATCTGATAAGAATTTATTGCGAAATCAAAACGAAAATAACGGACTCAAGACATATAGATAAAGACAAATGTTAAATGTAATTAAAGTATGATAGATTAGTTACATCTATAGTTGAATTAACTGTACGTTATTAATTTATATAAATAGGTACTGTTACTGGCACTAGGTACTCTGAAATGTCGGGCTGGGTTCAAAAAAACTCATTTCACTTTATCTAAATTCAATGTTAATGTCCTCTGGATTTCATTTCATTTTTTCATTTAAATTCTTTCATTATCGCTCCACGACTGAACTGTAATAATTCCTATCACGCAACATTGACATGATATAACAATAATTAAGAATACAACAGATTCCCTCCGAATTATTCAGCGGATGATGAGACGGAAGACGAACCACTTACTGCATCAACAGTTTCATCCAAAACACTCTCAGCGTCACTGGAACTACCCGCAGCGGCCACATTTTCATAGCCGAGAAGAGCCAGAACGGACTGTAAAGCATCGTCCAACTGTTTTTTTTCACCTTGTAGAGCCTTAAGTTTGGCTTCATCCTTTTCCCGTACTGCGGCTGGAACTCGCTCTTCGTAACTCTCAACATTCCTGACGCCCTCCAGCTTTGCCAATTGCTCCCTGGTTGTTATGAGCTGCTTCGAGATCCGATCTTTTTCAAACTCAAAGTCGATAAGCCCCTTTAAATTAAAAGCAGGTCGTCTCAGTCAGTTCAACCATTCAATCAATCTCAAAACTACTCAACTGTGTACTCATACTCATTGTAAAATCTCCGATCTCATGGATCGATGATACTTGCCTCGAATACTCTTCCTACACATCAAGTATATACTTATACATATCTACCAGTATCTCACTAACTCAGTTTCTCAAAATGACAATTTTAGAGTTAGACTGATCCTCAGGAAATCAGATTCAGATACCATGCTTTCTAAGTAGATATGTAGCCAAAATGAAATAATAGAAATTTAGTTTCGCTCCAAACTAGATTATTGAACAACTGTAACTGTAGAACGAATAACTGTACCTTGAGGAGAGTGAAGGCAATACATTTATCTGACACAACTGCAGCAGCCGTTCCACCAGGAACGTCTTCTCGCTTACTCACGATATGGAAATCATGAGAGAATGATAAAGCACAAACTGTCAGTTTTTCCTTGAGAAGTACTTCATTCAACTCGGTCTCAGAATTCAGGATGTACGCTACAAAAACACAGAATATTAATTCAAATCAAAATACTATACACAAGGTTGCTTTCAAATCATTTTTCTAATTTTACGAAACGTTATTATTACATTCTGTTTTCGTTTTATTCGGCAAGTTGTAAGAAGCTCTAGTTGATCTTATTGAATGAATGACGTCATTCATGAAAGTCACTTCTTTATCATTGGTTTCACTCTCAAATATTTTGTACAGTGAGTCTGTGGGGAAAGATGCTACACAAATGGATGGAGGCCTCTTCACGTCTTGTAACTCTGGTAATCTTTGCCATAATTCTTCGGTAAGGAAAGGCATGAAGGGAGACAATAATCTTAGACCAGTCTCAACACATGCCAGTAACACATCCAAATGCTGCTTCTGACTCGGACTTAGTTTGGACGTCTCATTCACATTTGTAAACTTGGGTTTCAGGGATTCCTAGATATTAATGGAAAATAAAAACACTAATTTAATTTTCTTAAAAACTGTTGAATTTTTCTGGTTGTATGAACTTCGGTTAAATCGACCCAATGAATAAATTATTATTTATTATTATTATTATTAACTGTTGAATTTTCAACCATGTCAATAAAATCTAGGAGAATTCAAGGTAAACAAAATAAATACAATATCAAATGAGAGAAGCAGTACATAAGTATATATGTATATATTAAATAGCTAGCGTACCAGATAAACATCACAAAGATCGTACAGCCAGAACTGGTAAATAGCAGAGGTGGATTCTTGAAAATTGTAATCTTTTAAATTCTCATTAGCAGTTCTACTGGCACGACTCAGTTTTCCCAGAACCCAACGATCCATTCTATCGAAATTTCCAGGAATAGTTTTGTTCTGACAAATGAGGTAGATAATTTAATTTAAATTTAATCCAATCTGCACAATATCTACATATGCACGAAAGTCAAAGTGTATAAACAAAAATTGTGATCGTGATGAATTTGCAATTGAATTTGTTTTTTGGATTACCGTGACCAAACTGGTTTTCTTTTGATTAATATAACCACCCATGGTAAAGTAATGCATAGAGAATTTAACCGCGTTCCAAATTTTATTACAAAAGAATCGATACCCTTGGACACGGAGAACATCCAAATTAATATCTCGTCCTTGTGTCATTGAAGCGCACAAAGCAAATCGCATGGCGTCCGTCCCACATTCCGGAATTCCGTTCGGGTAATCCGCCTTTTGTCCTTGCTTGGCCTATGAAAATTACAAGAAAGGAGCATGAGATTTAGGAAGATTGACCAACTAGAGACGAATTCTATTCTATAGGAATTTTCCAAAAGATTTATAGTGGAATGTTTCTAGCATTACGGTTGCCCTTATTCTCTTGCTACAAGTCGAAACCGAAACAAAACCTGCTCAAACTTATCTTAATAATACCTTCCCTCTTAAAGGCAACGTCGATAACATGAAACATGAATGCTTTTTGTGGCTGTTCAAGAGTACTAGCATCCATACCCATGAAACTGAAACGTATATAGGTACGTGCATACTGGCTAAGATCCATATCACCATGAATCAAACAGATTAGGTTAATCAGGCGATATCAACGGGCTGTATACTCAAAGGTTTACACAATACTGTAAGTTACAAGGTGCTTGCCTTTTCCACTTCTTTCGGATCTAGATTTCCTTCTTCAAGAGTCGCATTAAGATCCTTCAATGAAATTCCTCTGATAACATCCAAAGGATCTATCACATTGCCCAGTGACTTTGACATTTTCCGCCCATGTGCGTCTCTTACAAGAGAATGTAGGAAAACATCTCTACAAGAAAAGATAAATCAAATCAGTCCTATGCTTAACGATATTATTAATAGTGATTTTAAAATGTGTAGCCCAAATGCTCTAATAAAAATTAATATTTCTATTGTATTAAGTAATATTTATTCGTACGTAAATGGTATCTCTTTTGTTAAAGTCGACGCCAGAAACACCATTCTTGCTACCCAGAAAAATAGGATGTCATGACCCGTTTCTAGTAAGTCCGTGGGATAAAAGCATTGGAAATCATCGTTATTTACGTCTGGCCATCCAAAGACAGAGAATGGAAACAGGCCAGATGAAAACCAAGTATCGAAAACGTCTTCGTCTCGATGTAATTTAATTTTCTTTGCATTTGGTAATTTTTCTTTTGCCTTCTGCATTGCTTCTTCTTCGTTTTCAGCCGCAACCCAAAGCTCCTCGTCTGTTTGGAATCCCAGTATATATAATTTATTATAGTTGTACAAATCCATAATAAGATAAATTTTTAGCAATTGAGACTTGCTATGAGAATTTAATCATTGGTAATTCTGAACTATCCTGAAAACTAACCATTGGGATTGGATTCTTCGGAAGTTATTCTATACGCCGGAATCTGATGGCCCCACCACAGCTGTCTCGAAACACACCAATCCCGAATTCCTCCCATCCAGTGATTCCACGTTCTTATATGCATCTCAGGAAGAATTCGTAACTGTTGCCTTTCCACAATTTCAATAGCATCTTTCGCCATTTTTGAGCAATTAACATACCACTGAAGCTTTAACAAAGGCTCCACAATATCTTTTGAGCGCGAACAAACTGGTACGACCATAGGATTGTCTTTGCTTTCACGAAAAAGACCAAGTTTTGTCAACTCTTTGAGCACAGCCTTTCGAGCATCGAATCGTTTCATTCCCTGTTAAATAACCCAAACATAATAATAAGTACAATACAACTTAAATAAATAACTCTTACACATCTTTATATCTCCTATTAACTAAATTAATTACCTAAATTTTAACAAAACTAACCGAAAATTTGCCACAGTTATCCATCATGTTTCCGTTTTCATCAATGACAGTAATGAACGGTAAGTTATTCCGTTTACCACAATCATAATCGTTCTGGTCGTGTGCAGGAGTAATTTTTACAGCACCAGTTCCGAATTCACGATCAACAAAGTCGTCAGCTACAATGATCAGTTCTCTATCCACGAATGGATGTTTAGCTTTCTTCCCAACGAGGGCAGTGTACCGTGAGTCTTCAGGATGTACAGAAATAGCAACATCACCCAACATTGTTTCTGGCCGGGTAGTAGCTACAACTATTTCTGTGTTTTCGTCGATCTAAAATATTTAAAATGAAACTCCTTTTATTAGATTGTGCATAGCTGAATGCATTTAAATAATAAAAATTACTAACAGATTTGTTTTTCTTTACCTTATAAGCGAAGGAAGTCAAAACACCGAATTCAACTTTTTCTTTGTAGCCAGGAACAGAAAGTAAAGTTTTGCCAGGCAACTCTACTTTATCTACCTCAATGTCTGATATACAACTCTGTAGAGTACATGACCAATTCACCAAACGATTGGATCGGTAAACAAATCCCTGAAAACAAAACATGCTAAGTTATAATATGACTACATGACATCCATTTATGGTTTAGAAAATGGCTTACTTAATTAAATCGTAGGTGTGAAATAAATTAACAGCTCAACTCATCTTACCCATTCGAACAAGTTCACAAAAGCTCGACTGACAGCTTTGCACAATTTTTCATCCATCGTAAAAGAAACTCGGTCCCAATCAGCTGATATCCCCATTCGTTTTAATTGTTCATAAATTCGACCACCTTTTTGTTCTTTCCACTCCCAGACGCGCTTCATAAATTCTTCTCTTCCTAAATCATGTCTCGATATACCTTGTCTTGCCAAGTTTTTTTCAACGACCATTTGTGTAGCAATTCCAGCGTGATCACAACCAGGAACCCACAGTGTAACTTTTCCACACATTCGATTCCTGAATAAAAATCATATTCGCATTGAGTTAATTCTGATTAAATATGCCTGTATTAATATAAATAGGCATTTATTTAAAACATGCTCTAACCATCTCGTAAGAACGTCTTCCAATGTACACATAATGGCATGCCCTAAATGAAGAGTTCCGGTTACGTTTGGAGGGGGAATGACCATTACAAATTTTCCACGTTCTTTAATAGCTTTCTTCATAGCTGCTTTTCCTTTTGCCTACAAAAAAAAAGTGAGACGTTAAAAATACTTGATACAGTTTTACATATATAAACTGGTCGTTAAAAAAGTTCACACGTCCAACACAACACACACTGAAGTAACGCCTAAATACTTCTTCGTAGCAGAGAATATATGCATTTAATACCACTAATAATTATAAACGCATCATTAAATTAGCTTACCACTCCATATTCCGGCTTAAAATAACCTTGATTGACCCACCAGGGGTACCATATCGCTTCCACATACTTGGGGTCGTAAGCATCAGGTAGCTTGCCATCCACAGGCTTTTTAACTCCTGATGGAGTTGTTTCAACTTTTTCCAGTAATTCAGCGGCACTGGGTCCCTTTTCTTTTACTACTTTAGCGGCTTTCTCAACTTTAGCTTTTACCTCCCCTTCAGGTTTTGTGGTTGCACTTTTTTGGGTTTTCTTTTCTAAAAACTTTGCCATTTTTGCATCCTTTTCTGCTTTTTTCTTTAATTCCTTCTGCTTTTTAAAATCACCCTTATCATCTAGAAGAGTTGGTAAATTAGGATCTCTGTTGAGAGCTTGAGCAGGTAATGGTGGAGCTTCTTCTCCTGCTTCAAGTACCACTGGACCTTCAGATGGATCAATCTTCGACCAATCTCTAACAACAGTACTTTTGGGAAGTTTACTTTCATCCACAACTCCTCGTTCTTCTTTAATGACAGCATGGCGTTTAATCAATCCATAAGCTCGGTCAATGCACTCTTGCATCATGTCGTGACGTTTTCGCATATCCTCTGCTCGCTTCACTTCTTCTGGATCTGGCTCAGGATCTGACAGCTCCTCATCAGCAGGGGCTTGAGCTTGCGGCACTTTTTTTCTATCCATTTTTATAGGTTTCTAAAATCAAAAAAAGTATACAACAGTTAAATAATTTTAATTACCCGTAATAAGTACACAATAATGTAAAAAATACACCTGCAAACAAGTTCTGAATGGAATGGAACCACAAAAAGATTGAAAGGGTAAACGGAAAAAAAAATAATGATTAATTTAGGTCTGCTTTAAATAGAAATGCACATGACATATACCTATTTGATTATAATGATTATTTTAAAATACAATGCGGCATATTTCAATGGTAAAACTACAAATGTTTTTACAAAATTGTACACTGTTTTACGACATAATTTCTTCTGCAAGTAATCTAGAGTATTGTCTCGTACAAAGCTGACAGCATGATAGTAGACTAATAACTAACAACCAAAAATAAAACAAGAAATACGTTTAGACATGCAACGGATGCAACATGAGACAAATAACAAAAGATACACGAACACGAAACAAAATAATTCAATTGCATCAGCTGTTAGCAACTGTACAAACAATAGCAGTTAATTAGAGACTAGAGAGACAACAAAACACATGTAAGAGAACCAAATATGATACCCAAAATTAATCAACAATATGTACAATCGCTATTACTAGATGCTGGGTAATTTTAATTTGCGGTCAATAATTTCTTAAGTATTTAGTATTAGTCGGGAAAAAAGAATTAAAGTCTATAATAATCTCTTATAAATTTTTACCTTAAAAATCCGTTGCTGAACTACAAATAAACTATTTGACAGATGGTGGAGTGGAACCCAATCAATGTCCAATTAAATATTACAATCCGGTGTTCTACAATCACCTGCCTTCAACTTCAATCGAACTGACCACATGGATGGGGTATTTTCATTCATTCCTGAATCTTTCGCCTTTCAAAGCACACACAATACATACCTACTTTCCCAAATTCTTTATGGTTTGAATTTGACGGAATGAATATTTTGGTAGCGGGAAATTTTGATTCTCTGCTTTACATGTAGACAAGAAGTCATTGAGTATTATTAAAGTTAACTGAACCGGTAGGCAACGTGTTTCTGTTGATTCAGAATTCGTACTTAAGTGTTAAATACTATTAAATCACAACTAACACGTTCTATTTCCAAAACTCCTGGTGCAACATATAAAACTATAATATTATATTATTCATCTTTAATAATTAAATTATGTATGAAATGTCAACACTAATAATCCATTATTAATTATTTTGACCGTGTGAGTCCAAATTCTAGCATCTAATTACGTGTTCTTTCTTACACTGTAATTTAACATTTGTTAGTAAATTCGTTTCTGTCTGTTGCAAATTCACTTTCAAGTTTTGTTAATGAAATTACAATCATGACAAGTAAGAAAGCTCTTTCTTTCAAAATTCTGGCTGAATGTCCAGTGAGTAAAGCCAGGACAAGTATTATGACTCTACCCCATGGGGATGTCGAAACTCCAGTCTTTATGCCGGTTGGAACGCAGGTAAATTACCTTTTTTCTTTGAAATTTACTACTGTAATCACATGTAGATTGAGAAGTTCTTTTTTCCAGAAGAGGAGTCTTAGTTAAGGAAGTGTACTTATTATTATTATTGCGTTCTTTGTTGTAGTTTTGTACAATTTATTAATTGTTTTGTATGTGGAAAAAATTACCTATACAGGGGACACTTAAAGGAATCCTGCCGGAACAGTTAGAAAAATTGGACTGTCATATTATGCTAGGGAATACCTATCATTTAGGCAACAGGCCGGTAAGTTCTATTTAAACAATTATTAATTTTGAAAGTTCTGCTTGTGGTTATCATGATGTGATTATTTTGTGCCAATTGTGTATTTAATTAGCTATACATATTTGTTTTGCTGTTTAATTTTTTAAGGGAACCGATCTAATGAAGAAAGCTGGTGGATTGCACAACTTTATGAATTGGCGTAGATCGCTTCTTACAGATTCAGGGGGATTTCAAATGGTATCTCTACTCAAGCTTGCGGAAATTACTGAGGAAGGCGTTAAATTTCGTAGTCCATTTGACGATTCTGAGTGTATGTTGACCCCAGAGGAATCAATTAGGATCCAAACTACTATTGGTGCTGATATTATTATGCAATTAGATGATGTTGTATCTTCAACCACTACAGGAGAGCGTGTTGTAGAAGCAATGGAAAGGTTTTTATTTTTCATCTCTCAAAATTGCAATTAAGGATTTTAAAATACCATGTTCCATCTTTGACTGGTATATTGTATTTATTTTAATTTTATATTATATTTTAATTACATATCTTTTTCATTCTGCAGAACAATCCGGTGGCTGGACAGGTGTATCAAAGTCCATACGAATTCCGATAAACAAAATTTGTTTCCTATCGTGCAAGGAGGGCTAGATGCGGAACTTCGGAAAAAATGCGCTCAAGAACTTATAAAGAGAGATACGCCAGGTTTCGCCATTGGTGGGTTGAGGTTAGTAATAATATTGACTAAAAACGAGGTAATTAATTATTACCTTGTTTAACTTTTTATACATTAAAGTTGGGCCAACATGAAAGTCCTTATTTAAGAATGAGCTGATGTATTTTTTAGGGAAAAAATCAGTTTTTTTTTGTTTTAAAAAAAGTAGATTTGCGTAATAGAGTGGTGCGAATGGGCAGTGTGCTTCACTAAATAACTTCTTTGAAAACATAAATTTGCTAATGGTAACGAAAAATGGGTACCCAATTTAAATGCAGTTCCATTAACATATTTTTATTTTCAAAAAATCCATTGAGTGAGATAAATTGCCCATTCGCACAATGTTTTAAAGCCATTAGAGTTTTTTTACATGCTCTTTTTTTAGAAAAATATATATAAGGTCGTTTTAAAATAAGGAGTCGTGGCAATTTCCTCGTAAGTTATATTGTGTGTCAAGAAATGAAGAGATACTTTCAAAACAATTGTGTTGCTACCTGTAGCGGAGGAGAAGCAAAGGAGGATTTCTGGAATATGGTTCATGTTTCCACTGATATTTTACCAAAGAATAAACCTCGGTACTTGATGGGCGTTGGATTTGCGGAAGATTTAGTTGTTTGTTGTGCTTTGGGAGTGGATATGTATGACTGCGTCTATCCAACAAGAACAGCGGTAAATAAACATGATGACATCAAAATCTAAGGACTATTAGAAAATTGAAACTAAACAGCCGTTGTGCAACTAAATAATAAACGCATTCAACCAATTTACATGTGTAAACAAAAGTATGCCTAACATTATTATTACATCCTTTGAATTTGAATATACAGAGGTTCGGAAGTGCACTTTTGTTTACTGGAATGTTGAACTTAAAAAACAAAAGGTTTGCCAAGGATTACAACCCAATTGATTCAGACTGCAATTGCTCCACGTGTAAAACTTATACACGCTCCTATCTAAATTCCATTGTAACCCATGAGACTGTTGCATGTCATTTACTTACCGTCCACAATATAGCATTTCAGGTACGGTGCAAGTTTTTGAATTCCTCTCACTTTAGTCACTTTATAGTTTGTAATTTTTTAACAACAGAGTTTTTAATTCATCAAGTTTATTACACAATGTAAACTTACTAAAAAATTTTTACTGGTAAACATTGCAGTTGAGGCTGATGAAAGCAATCCGAGAGAGCATCAAAGAGGGAAGATTCCCTGAATTTGTTCAAAAGTACATGGCTGGTCTGTACCCTGAGAAGAATTATCCACAGTGGTCCCGTGAAGCCTTGAGTGCCGTCGGTATCACCTTGAGTTGAAATTGATAGTGTGTTGGTGGTAAGACGGAGAGGCATGAAGATAATAATAATAATGTGAAGCTCGGCACCTTTTTTCGTTTGTCGGATGGTTGGCATGTCATGATATATTTTCCGTCTCCACATCTCTTGTGTATTTATGAATTGTTCTATTTTTATTCTGTGGATAAGCTCTTAGTCATCTTAAGTCATAATGACTTCCTTTTTTTTCTCCCACCCCACATTCTTAAATACCAACTCGTAATATTGTATATGGATAATCTATAATTATGTATTGGTATTGGTACAATGCTGTCGCGTCTTGTTGATGGAAAAAGTGTGTGTGTGTGTGCTGCAAGAGCCATGTAAAAACTTCGCACCTCATCATTATGAAAAGAAAACTCATTTAGAATGTCGCACACAGAGTATCACACAAGGAGCAACCAGAACCAGGTCTAAAACCTCTTAAAAGTAGAACTTAGTTTCTTAATCCTTTACGCATACATGTACCTATGCAGGAGCCACACACGAGATACGGATACCTACCTACAACTTCCATTCATATCTCCCAACATCTGAGAATAATTCGGCAAAGTATTGAAGCATATGTGAAGCCAAGTGTTATTTATCTTGTTTTTCCTGTTATGTATTTTTTTTCTCAGGCAGAAAATTTTTAGAGCAAAGCAAGTCATTATGATTTATGAGTCAAAATCGTCAATGTTCTTGTTGTAGGCATAATTATTTAATCATTTTTCTGATTAATCACTAATAATATATTGTATTTTACTTTGATTAATCATTAATAATTTTTCATTGATGACAATTTATGTACGACAAAGTGACAAACTTCCAACGCTTGTTTAATAATTTGACTCCATGAAATAGTATACGCTTTTTTTAAACCATAGCATAGGTAAGTATGTCACATTTTGAAAATAAAATCGAATAAAAATTATTAAATTGTTGAATTTGTAAAATGTATTTTTAAAAACCCCAGAATTTAAATTGCATAACAAACTTTGAGAATTTCTGAAAACATGTGCATCCGATTGCATCATCAGTGACTCAGTAATCTCGTCGTCACCCCTAATGTAAAAAAAATGCACTTTCCCACCAGGTACTAGTATTATCGTTCAGACTCTGACTACGGAAGTTCATATTCCTGTGCACCATACACAACACATGTTTTTATTCCTGCAGTCAAACAATAAACGTCTCTCTGTCTTTCAAGTTTAAAAAGATCTATGAATGTAAATTCGACGCTTTGGAAATCTGCAGCAAAAATCTGGGTAGACAGTTTTCTACAGTGGATCTTCAACGGCGATGGTGGTTTTTTTGTGTATGTGGACTGAACTGAATACCCACTGCCTACTACTCTTCAGAAAACGTATTCATAAGTTTTAATTTATTAGCCGATAAAAAATTCGATGAATTCTCCGATAAAATGTGTGTGTGTGTGTGTGGCGACCTAATTTTGATAATTTAAAGGAAACTTGGATTATTCATATCAAATTT
>JAQFZE010004166.1:0-11599 GCA_034695245.1 Dicyrtomina saundersi
TGAGTATCGAGTTGATTGCTAGTACTTCTATTGCCTATTAGTTAGCCTACCCTTCCAGTGCTACCTGATCCTGTATACAAAATCGATCAGCAAACCACACAGACAAACTACTAATTAATTAAGCACTCACATCTTACAACTTATGCAAGGTCAAAGGTGCAGGTATATTTATATATAACTTAATTTAGCATCGTAATACAATGGAGCAACACAGTACTTGGATGCGAATCGACAATTAAGTTTACTGAATAAAAGGTAAGGTTTTCTCATCCCACGTATTTAAGAAAACAGCTATATGGCTTACCAGTCACCAGTTGCCAGTTGCCAGTAGCCATAAAATACAGACTGTCGTCTTAATTTGCATTAAAGAGCATGTACAACTAATAATAACATCTTTTTTATTGAACCGCCACTCAAAACTATTATGTGAGTCGTGGTCGTGGTCGTCAGTCGTGGGTTACGAAAATTGTAATCCGTAGTTCGTAGTTTTCATTGTTGATTGTCTAGCGTTTAGAAGTGACCTCATTGCCTTGGTACATTTGACATTGGGTTAGTATTCAAAAAGAAAATAACAAAACTACGCGAGTAATTAGCATAAAGTATGAAACTACGTTCAATTTTATATACATACCTGCTCAGACCTACTACTGTTGACTGTTTGATAAACTGATATTAACTGATTTGATTTTATGTAATGTGTTATAGGTAAGCTGCAGCCAGTTGCCAGTGATGTGACAGTTGCAGAAGTTGTTAACTGTTAACCTTTGACCTAGGACTAATTTCCTGTCGTGATGATTAGTTAAGATGAACGACAACAGACACAAGGAAGCCTATTCGGATCAAAATTTCGGTGTAAGTGACTACGCATCGTACTGCACTAACTATAGTAGGTTTATTAGTGTTGATTCAATAAAGTTCCGTTCTACACGTACAATGTATATCATGTAAGTACCTTCAACCTTTAACTATGTATTGAATTATGAGTTATCTCGCAATAAATTGTGTTATTCTACAGCACAGTGATCAGTACAGTGGACAACAACAATGACCTTCAACACATTGGTGAAAATTAAACAAAATGAAAAACACCAAAGTTAAAACTACTGTTAAAAAGTCACTCCGAGTGTCAATAATTTTCATTATTTTCAACACAGTGCGACAGGAAGAAGTACCTACCATTCCGATCATTGAAGACTGCTCAGTTTTATTGGACTGATTCGGGCTGACGAAGTTTTTGAAAATGTCACTGCAATTATTCGTTTCATTCATCAAATTGAACAAAGATGGTAGTAATACTGACGGCGGCTCAGTAGTCGTTGTACTCGATTGACTTGTCGTGGTCGTGGTGGTTATGTCGTGGGTGGAAGTGTGTTTGGTGATCAGGTTCGTTGTGTTTAAGGAAGATAATAAATTATTCAATGTGGAGTGATAGCAAGTAGTATCATTATTATTGGCATTGGTAGTAGTGCATTGTTGGGGATAAATGCTGGCGAGGTAAGTAGTAGTACTACCAAATAGAGAAGAAGCAGGAGCAGAGTCACACGATTTATTAGATGTACTTATAGAAGATGGAGTATTGCCGATGTTGATAGGAGCTGAGGGTGGAATTGTGGTTGTGGATGAACTACTCATAGTAATGTCATTATTAGTTGATTCTGACTTCAAATTAGAAGATGCAATGGGAGGAGGTAGTGGAGAGGGGGACACGAAGTAATTAATTAGTGAGGATGTTGTTTTGACTTTGGATCCAAAATCATCGATATCCATGCAGCTCTTATATTCCGGAACTGGGCTTGGGATTGTCCTCTCACAATTTGATTTTGGATTTGGATTTAGATTGGGGAGGAAAGAAGAAGAAGAAGTAGAGTTGAGAGATTCAATAAGTGTTGGTTCGGTAACGGTAGTAGGAGCAGATGCAGAATATTTAGAATCACTCAAGGGACACTGAGAATGACAAAACAATGAGACATGGGCACATGAAAACAAGCAAGAAATGAGTAAAAGTTGTAAGTTGAATGTTGATATAGTCAGTAGTTGATAGTTGATATCACAATTCTAGTCATTAGTTGCTAGCTGGGCATTAATAAATTGCTAGTAGTTCATTGATAGTTATATTAATTAATGACTGACTCACAACTATTGACTATTAACTATTGACTATCAACTATAGTATAGTATTGAAATCACCTTTAAAAAATAAAACGATAAAACAAAACATTATTGTAGAAAAAGGTAGGTAGGCCATACTTAGGTTTTGCTGTAATTATATTTAGGTATATATAGCATGGTAAAAATAGTAATGCATCATATGCTATTGATTGTATCGATCACACAAAATGCAAAATGTAATTCTTGACTAATGTCACAATCATTATTATTATTAATAGTTAAATGTATATCGCCTGTGAAGAATCAGAATGACCCATATCCATGTTTAGCTAAAACCAATATCAACTACCTACAAAAGTTTTCAAATATATGTCTTAAAAGCATTTAAATAGAACTTTTTGCACTTTTCAAACACATGGAATTAAAACATTTTGCAAGTTTTGGAAAACATGGAATTAGAACATTTTGCACCTTTTCAAAAACATGGAATTAGGACATATCACACTTTTCAAAAACTCATCGCACAATTAACATTTTACGCATGTTTCTCATTTTGGTTTTATGACATAGCCCATTTTGATTCCAGCTTAATTTGGATATGGGTCATTTTGGTTCTTCACAGACGATATGTAGGCAAATGGTAATTAATAATTAGGTGTAAAATTGATAATGTTTTCCTTTCTAATTCATTATACATGCTCTATATATAAAATAGTAAAAAACAATAGACAGGAGAATGCATGCAAACAGAAAGATAATAAATGTCAAAAAATAATAGCCGTTTTGTAGAATCACTAACTATAGTAAGTAGTGAGTATAGAATGTAGAATGCAAAGTCAACAGTTAAAAGTGTATATTTACGTTTGACTTTTTTTGTAAACACAACCTCATTTCAACTTCAACTACCGTAGTTGAATTGCCGTTTTACAATTTATAGTTTGTAGTGGGTGGTTACTCTAAGTGAGCGTGGGTGACAAATGATAATGGATGAGTTTGTTGATCTACATTTATATAGAAAATAATAATAATTTATCGCGGTTTATATTATCGCTATTTCTTTTGCCTTATCTTGCAAACCTTCTTATGGATGAAAGTCAACTAATAGCTGTACTGTTTAGCGCATCTCTACGGAAGTGTGTACGCATTTTGATATTTGACCTAGGAACGATTGCGATTAAGTAGATTTCAAAGAGCGTTTGACAAATTGAGGTCAAAATTAATGTGTTTTTGTACTTATTGACAACTTAAGTGCAAGTTTAGTGGCCAGTGAATTATATATTGTGGTATGCGCAAATATCTTCTTATTAGTTACACAAAAATTAAATTTGTGCTGGTTTTTTTGTCTTTGTTGTATGAACTTATAGAAGAACATGTTTTGAAAAAACTTGAAAGTGTAGTAAATAATAGAAAATTCGAAAATCTGTATAGTTAATTAAAATAACTCGATGTACAAGAGCACAACGTAATAAATAACATACCTGTAAAAATTCAGTTCCACTGCTATAGATTCCATTGCTAAAACTCTGACTTGAAGTATTCTGGATTTCGCTAAAAACGACTGATGATGATGATGACTGAACTTGCTGTTGCTGATGAGTAGCATTGTATAAATTCTCATTTAAGATGGAAACAGGGTTTGGATTCTGTTTGCTGAGGAAGAAAGGTGCTGGGGATGAATTATGAACTACAGCTGGTGAGTAAGATGTAAATTCAGCTCCATCCGAGTCTACAACTTTATCAATTTCACTAATAATTTCCTTAAGTGCATTTTTAATCGACTCCTGTTGAATTTGTTGACCCAGACCGTTTTGATTTGGTGCAGGTTGAACTTGTTGTTGCTGTGGTTGTTGTTGGGGTTTGGGTTGGGGTTGGGGTACTTGTTGCTGTTGTTCTTGTTGAGGAACTTCTGCTTGGGCAGCATCTTGGGGAACTTCCTGCTGCTGCTGTTGTTGTTGCTCAGGTTCTGGTTCGTTCGCTGTAAGTTGGCCGATTTGAGACTCTAATTCTGCTAATTGTTGTGCATCAATGGCTTGTTGATCACTTTCTGCACTTTGAGGAATCTCCGATGCGGGAACCGATGCAGGCTCACTCTGTTGTTGTTGTGGCTCTGCTACTTCTTGTCCAGCGGGTTGTTGCTCACCCTGCTGTTGCTGGATTTGCTCTGCAAGTTGCTGTTGAAGCTGTTGTTGTTGCTGGAGCTGTTCTTCAAGTTGTTGTTGCAGATTTTGATCAGTCTCCGCTGGTACTGGTTGTTCTGGTTGGACTTGAGCTGCAGCCGCTGCCTGTGCTTCAAGATTTTGCTGCTCTGCCGTCAATCGCTCTTGCTCCTGTTGCTCCAAAAGTTGTTGCTGTTGAAGTTGTTGTTGTTGTTGGAGTTCTTCAGCTTGCCTTTGAGCTTCTTGCTGTTGCTGTTCCTCTAATTGCTTCTGTGCTTCCAGCCTTTCTTGCTCTTCTAATTGCCGTGCGGCTTCCTCAGCCCTTTGCTGTTCCTCCAATAATTGTTGCTGACTCTCATTTTCTTGGGTCTGGAGTTCCTCGAGTTGCTTCGCTAAAAGTTCTTGACGTTGTTGGGCCTCAGTTTGGAGTTGTTGCTGAGCGAGGGCCTCTGCCTCCTGCTGAGCCAGAATTTGCCTCTGCTGCTCCGCGAACAATTCCTGTTGTTTTTGAGCAAATACTTGTTTTTGTTTTTGAGCAAGGAGTTCCTCCTGGAGTTGGGCTTTGAGTCGAGCTTGTTGTTGGGCGAGGAGTTGTTGTTGTTGCTGAGCCTGGACGAGTTGGGTGGGGAGTTGGGATTGGGTTGGGGACTGTCGCTGTTGCATGGCTTGGAGTTGTTGGAGTTGGAGAAATTGTTGTTGTTGTTGCTTAAGGAGTTGCTGCTGGGCCTTGTATTGGGACTCTTGAGGTGGGCCTGGAGCGGGTGTTGAACCTGGAGCTGGAGACGGAACAATGTCTGCTGAGATGTTGGGATTATTTTCGGTGGGTGGTTCTGGATCTTGTCCTCTTAGCTGCGTTGGCGGTGGGACTTGAGGCAAAACTTGGACTCCTCCTAATGCTTGGACATTAATTGAGGACTCGACAGTTGTTGAGGAGGAAGTCACATTATTTGTAGCACTTGGCAAGTTTATTGGGGCTCCTTCATTTGATGATGATGATGTCGTTGATAAAATCTGCTCAAATGTCTCCGCGAGGTTGTTCATAGACTCCTTTACCTGCAAATTTTAGAAATATTTTTTATTATACGTAATATCCACACGTTTATTTTTAATATTTTCATGCAAATAAGTAGGTATATATGTAAGTACTCGCTTTTT
The DNA here is from genome assembly GCA_034695245.1 of Dicyrtomina saundersi. NCBI lineage: Eukaryota > Metazoa > Arthropoda > Collembola > Symphypleona > Dicyrtomidae > Dicyrtomina > Dicyrtomina saundersi. The sequence goes on from JAQFZE010004166.1 coordinate 5,421, forward strand.
CCCTAATTTTTACGTATATATACCTAGTCATCTACCTACACGCTTATAAAACTTATAAAAGTGAAACAATTTATTTTCCACGCAACGCGGCGGTGTGTAAAAATATAGATATTTTTCTTCTTGCCTCTCTGCTTTAATGCTTGTGCTTTCACGTCTTTTTAACTTAATATGACATGTTCACTTTGTACGTTGTACACAGAGAGAGAGAGAGGAAACAGCTGGGAAGTTGCGGATGGATTGATTGCATTTTACAAAGCGAAGAATTTCCTAATTTGACAGATTTTATCAGATGAAGATAGGTGTGTATGGAGTCAGTTATTCTGCCTTTACTGTGTGCGTACAGACGTCGAGTTACAAATTTAGTAAACTACTAAACTCAATATCAGGTTTGTTGCAATAATTAATTAAAGCCTAATTCTACATTTACAGTTGCGTAACTTAGGGCTTGGTGAAAAATATGCTAATTTAGTGTTTGTAGATTGACACGTGTGCGTTAATTTTTCCACTGAGTTACTCGAATTTTAATGCAATTCTTTTTTAGCTTTATTATTTTAAAATTAATGGTCTAAAAGTATTCATTAAAAACGCTATTTAATAAAAGTCCTAATTTTGTCCATGTATTGTCTGGACGAAACAAAAATTTGCATAAAAAATCTGTAATTAAAAATTTTCTATTGATTCCATCTCATTTCAGATTCCAGTTTCAGCCATTTAATTAAGCTCTCAATTCTGGCGTCCTACGGTTTAACAAGTCATAATATGGTTAACCTTGAAAGAGCGAAAAAAAATCTCGATTATTCTCACCTCTGCAGATGGAACACCTTCCATTTGGAGTCCACCCGACGACGTGCTGGATGACGTCACAAAACTTTGAGTTTGTCGAACAACAGTTTCCACAACGGGTCCTCCAGACACAAATGCACTACTTCCGTCTTGGTAGTTTTGAGTGATGGCCTGCTGCACCTGTTGCTGCTCTCCCGCCGCCCCCACACCAGACATTTTAAGACTGTTTATTTTGTTGAGTAGAAAAAAGTTGTGAGTACTCCACAAAAATCCTGGGGTATGATTTCAATCCGCACGAATACTGCAGAATTTAATTTATTGGATCACTATCTTTTCTTTTTAATGTTCCTTGTTCGTCTCTGTTGACGTTTCCATTTTATTATGATGACAACATTTTTATTTTTGTTTATTTTCTAAGCCATGTTGTCAAAATGAAAGACAGGCTGTCGACTGGGTCGTTGGGGGCACTTTGTCACGATTTAATGGAAAATCAATTAAATATATTTTTTTATTTATTTATGTATATTTTTTGGGGGTTTTCACAGGCACTTCAAGTTCACAGCACTATGTTATAATATGTTCCTGGACCTGGATAATGGACTTTGCGTTTCCACTCCGGACCGAAACGAAAGGGTCACTTCAAAGTTTTTTTCCTAGAAATAAAAATCAAGTAAATACTATAAGAAAGTGAGTAATGTTTTAAGTTTTGTAATATGGAAAAGAAAAAAGAAAAAAAATGGGAGACATGTGTGAAAAAAAAAGGAGATTTAGTTCAAGAGCAACAAGCTGTGTGTATGTAAGTAACTATTTAGATTACGAGCACAGGAAATACGAAATCAGTGTGTTTGTGTGCGTACGAACCCGGAACAGAAGTAGTCTCACAGTCAAACCTTTTTCTGTTTCTATCTTGTTCTGGTTTCCCTTTCTCTCTATCTCACTTATTTAACCAGGGCCGGACGAAGTAATTGCCTTTAGGCAGCAATTTGTTTCCATACAAAAACTACAATTTTTATTTTATTGATGGTTTTCTTTACTAAAGCAAAATGTTGTATTTACATGTTTTAGAAAAGTGAAAACTGTCTTTCTTACGTGATTAAGAAAAGTGCAAAATGTTCTATTTACATGTTTTGAAGAAAGTGTTAAATTTTTTACTTCCATGTTTTTGAAATGTACAAAAATTTTAATTTTCATGTTTTTGAAAAGTCAAAATATTCTTTTTCCATATTTTTGAAAACTACAAAATGTTCAATTTGCATATTTTTTAAAAATTCAGCTGCAGGGGCTGCCTGCGCTGGCCACATTATCCGGCCCTGTATTTAACTGTGTAGTAGAAGTTTTTGCTTTAGATTTTCTAGTACTCCTTTATACTATCTGCAATCTGCATAGCTATATTCCATACTAAGTAAATGTTGTATGTTATTCTTTGGAAACTCTCCACAAAAGTTGTGAATATGTAACATAATTTTTTTTTCAAAAACAAAATCCACTTTACTATATAGCTTCCCTCATATTTTTTTTTAACTATCAACTGTTAAATTCCATTTTATGCCTTTCTTCAAAAAGGAAAATGATATAAAGTAAAATGTAAAAAAAGGAAAGTGACAAGCGTGTTACGTTTACGTGGGTCGCAGTTGTATAGTCAAATGTAGGCAATTCAATGTGTATGAAATTACCATCACCTTAAACAAAAAAGGCATAGCCTACTTTTATATTGTAAGGACGAAATGAAAACCTAGAACTAGAATTCATTCAAAGACTGAAAACATACGTCTTTTGTTTAATAATAATTAAGTTTTACCCGAATATGCGATACTTTCCGTCCTTTTTCAAAATTTCCAAGTCAAATTTTTCGGTGTCAGTGTCGATGTTGATTTTTTTCAAAAGTAAGCAGTAAAGTTTATAACCGCTTAACACACCACAGTCAGTCAATATTCACACACAGTTGTAATTAATTAACAAAAATCCCGATATTAGGAATCAGATGTAATTTTGAAATATTAATTTTGATGTATTTGTGACAATAAACTTTAACTGTAGTCTTCTTTGCAAAAATACAAGGTAGCCAGTTAAAGTAAATTCACAGTGTTTTTAATTGTAGTTATTTATTTTTCACAGTTTGGAGAGTTGGAGATGCTGAAACTGAAAAACTGAAGCAGAAGCCGAGATTAAACGGATGTTAATTTTGTGCCCTTTCCACGTTTTGCCGTCCTTATGGTTCCTTTTGGGACAACTAACTAGAAAAGAAGCGAGGCTGTGTTACTACTAGTTCGACTTTCCACTTGGACGACACAAGACGAAAACGAGAACGAAGAACGGAGCAGAGGAAAAGTCAAGACGAGGAGGACCAGGAAGGGAAGAAGATTGACAAGAAATAGAAACACAGGAAAGTATAGCGTGAGAGAGGAGAGAAAAACTGGAAGAAAAAAATAGTTGTGTGTGTTGAGTTGTTGGGACGAGGAGATTTGTAGAACTGCTGTGCTCTGCTATACTGCTGGTGCTGGTGGTGGTGGGTTCGTGTAATGTGTAATGGTGATGTGGATGTGATAACGGTGCGGTGCGGATGCCGGCGTTGGTTATAGTGTGGGAATAAGGGAACCTAAAAAGCCACTCTCTTGACTATGATGATATTTACAGCACAGACAAACACCAGCCAGTCATATAGTCACTGTTCTTAATGTTTACTCCGATTCGGATTCGGTTTCGGATTCGGATTCGGAGAGATGGTAGGGCAGGACCGGACGAATGAATTGCTTTTATCAGTAGGCAGCAATTTGTTTCCATACAAAAACCACCATTTTGATTTTAATAATGTTTTTCTTTAGTAAAGCAAAATGTTGTATTTACATGTTTTAAAAAAGTGCAAAATGTTCGATTTACTTGGTTCAGAAAAGTGCTCAAAATGTTCCATTTACATGTTTTGAGAAAAGTGGAAAATGTTTTATTTCCATGTTTTTGAAATGTGCAAAAACAAATGTTTGCATGTTTTCGAATTGTACAAAAGCTTTAATTTGCATGTTTTTGAAAAGTCAAAATATTCGTTTTACATATTTTTGAAAACTGCTCAATGTTCCATTTACATGTTTTAAGAAAATTCAAGCAGCGGGGGCTGACTGCGCTCGCCGCATTATCCGGCCCTGTGGTAGGGACAACTATTGCGACCGGGACCGGGATCAGTATCAGTACCAGTACTCGTAATAGTAAAACCGACAACACACAATCCGCTCACAATGTAATTTACCCAGTGTATAGATATATATGTAGATATGCAAGAAGGAAACAAGTTAAACTGAAGACCTCTCGACACACACAAAAAAATAAGTAAACTGTAAAAGAGTAAAACTACAACGACTGTCTCTCTAATATCTTTTACTATCTTAGCAAGTTCTGTAAGTGATTCTCAACTTGCATGTATTTTACGTCCAACACTCGTCTCTCTCACTCTATGTGTAGTATGTACGTGTCAAAGATGACAGTGCGTTCGGTTCGGCTTCGGCTTCGGCTTCGGCTTTCATACACATCCACATCGTACAGTATGAGATACTTTGCCCAGGAAGGAACATTGAGGTTTACTTATTAATACTACTAGTGCGAGTACTACTGCTACTAGGCTAATAGTAAATATACCGTGTCCCGTATCGTATTTCAGAGCCAAAGTATCTGTATCCGATCCGTATATAATTATGAATATCAAATGTTACAGGAACAGAAATTAAATACGCGCACTTTATTATTCTAGGATTCTACTACTACGAACTACGAACTATACTTTTGTTTTGTGATAACCTAGAATTCTAGAGCCCCAGAAATTATGAAACTATAAAACCTGTTGTGTAGATATCAGATATGTAGTTGTATGTATTTTTGTGAGTAACCCGTAGGGCCAGATAAAGCGGCCAGCGCAGGCAGACCCGCTGCTTGAATTTTCAAAAAATATGTAAATGAAACATTTTCAGCAGTTTTCAAACATACGTAAAAGAATATTTTGACTTTTCAAAAACATTCAAACTAATTAGTTTTGTACATTTCAAAAAGATGGAAATAAAACATTTTCCGCTTTTCAAAAACATGGAAATAAAACATTTTCCACTTGTCTCAAAACATGTAATTAGAACATTTTCCACTTTTCTCAAAACATGTAAATAGAACATTTTGAAATGTTCTGAATCAAGTAAAAAAACATTTTAAACTTTTCTAAAAACATGTAAATATAACATTTTGCTTCACTAAAGAAAACCATCAATACAATCAAAATGGTGGTTTTGTATGGAAACAAATTGCTGCCTGAAAGTAATTCCTTCGTCCGGCCCTGGTAATCCGTATCCGTATCCGTGTACCGGTGCCGGTGCCGGGGTACGTACGGTGACGGTGTCCGATTTTGGTTAAGGTATTATTTTTTTCGTCAATAATTGTTTATATGGGGAAAACATGATTAGGGGAAAATTTTAAAATCCATACGGGGCTCAAAGCTCAACATGTCCTGTCGTAATCTTTAAATTAGAGAGTCGGAGGGGAGAGCAAAATAACCCGGAAGATAATTAACTGGATTTTGTAGGGCTATCTGATTTGTATAGGCAACAGTCAATAATCCAGAATGAGAATAATGTAGTTATACCCTGTAAAGTTTTTCCAGATAGATACATTATTTCAAATGTTAATTTTAATACTGTCTCGATCTTGTCTGTTCTGTTGTCGGTTCTGTTGTCTAATAATTATGGTAGAGTTGTAGAGCTGTATAGGACCACATAATATTGTACGTACCAGTACTTCCCTTCTGAATGTAACTAGTGTGCTTAGAAGTTTAACTGTATAACTATTATACTCTTACGATCAGTTAGTACTCTACATAATATGCACGTCGAACGTCTCAGGATCGGAATCGTGTGTAAGTCTGTAATAAGTCGTGGCCGTGTGTGAGGGTCTTAATTCTATTTTCAACTACAACTCCAGTTCTCAGTTCCATAGTTCCAACCCTACAGTCCTATGTTCAAGTAATGCTGAATGTGCAATTTGTAGAATTACAAGCCCGTCTTTCTGGTGGGATGTTTCTGTTCTGTGTAACAGATTTCATTTTCACGTACGTACTTTCTAAGGATTCGTGTTAGTTCTTAAATAGGTTCTTTTATATGTACTTTCGAAGGGCTATGCAGTCAAACGCAGTTGTACAGGGTAATTTTGACGTAAGTGTAGAAATTTAAAAATCTGTAAGTGTATTGACTGAATTCACTGAATATTTGTTTATTTAAACAGGGCAACCATAAAAAGCTACACTACCTGTGTATATTATTGTGGATGCTGTATTGCTATTTCCATAGGGGCACACGAGATACCCCAGACATATGTTCTGGGGTAGGCAATACACACCGTGAGTGAGTAATCAAAATGGCCCTATAATAATT
>JAQFZE010004167.1:0-11598 GCA_034695245.1 Dicyrtomina saundersi
ACTGGTGACTGGTGTACTATTTGTCACAGAGTCATAGATGTTGGTTAAAGTGACTGAGATTGTTGACCGCCTAAAGTTATAATTAAGTCGTTAAACTATCTTAAAGCTGTAATGAAAAATATAAAAAAAGACAAAAATCCTAGTCTTTGTATCCCAGTGCGTTACGTAATTACCATGGTATATGAATGCGATACCGAACTTTATACTTACCTCATGAATTTTAAATTATTGTCAATTAATTTGTAAAACTGAGTATATAAAAAATTCTTTACTATTGTATATTAACACATTGCTCTTAGTTTTTATGTTATGGGCTTGGAGGTTGGTGTGGCACATCCCACAGTCAACACACACTGTATTCATAAGATTTAAGACTTTGGAAAATTATGATTATGATATGGTGATGATGGTGAGTACTTACCTGTGTTATTAATTTGAACATAATAGAGATTCACATTCACGTGTATGCATATCAGTGCACTATGAATATACATGATTGTGCAATATAGCCGATATGAATAACATGTATTATTCCTTTGTACGCATTATTAGTCATCATCATCATATTATTCAAATGATCTCCAAGTCGAGTCTCGATATTACTATTTAATCTTGTACTTAAATAATTATTAGAAGAGTAAATCAATATTAAGTGTTTTAGTTACAATTGTATTTTTATGTCCCACCCCTACATAGTAACATGATCAGCCAAGCTTACAGTCATTTCAGTGAACTACAAAGCGTAATCAGTAATCATATCATAGTCATAGAGTGGAGTTTAGTCGGATTGTTTGTGCTACTATATGCGTTTTCAGTTTACTAACTGTAGAAGTGTAGCCGGGGCAGGGGTAGAGCTGAAGTTGACGAAATTATATTAGTATCACTATCTGAAAGATTTAGAATTGAGATTAGTGCTTCAAGTATATGCCTCATATACTCCATGTTGGTTAAGGACTATATTTGAGCAATAGATTATTAAAAGTTTGTCATAAAATTACATAAATGGGTCATAATCACGAACAGTGCCAAGCCAACGACCCATCTTTTAATTATTATTATTCACAAAAAAAAGAAGTGCACCAAGGTTGTAAAAATATTCAGCACGACGTAATAATATTATCAAAGTCATTGTTTTGTTACAGATTTCATCCACAGAAAGTTTCTTTTACGCAGATTATATGGTTAGATGGACGTTTTATCACACAAGCCGAGCGAGGGCCTGGCTAGAGCCAAATGTATATGCATTTATGATTTTTAGTCGGAGAGGACTATCTAAGTATTCTATTCTATTATATCCATATGTATGTGGCATCATTATCCTTCATACTTCATACATAACGACCTAAGCTCCTACAAATATATGAAATGCTCGTGTAATTTGAGCAATATTTACCATAAATTCTTGTTATCATGTTTTTACTTATGTACTTTACTTCTGTTTACACGGCAATCAGTTTTTTGGGGAGCAGTCCTACTTACTTAAGTAGTCATACTTAACAGCCAAGAAAGTTCAGTCTTATCAAGACTATTTTTATCTATGTCTGCCTTCTTTGTAGACTGTTGGGTCGAAAAAGTATTGGTCTCACCGATCCATATAATAGACTTGTTGTTTTCAAGACCGGGGTTAGTTATGTATCATGTACAATTCAGTCAGCTATAATACATATAATTATTATGTGAAAAGACTCACGTTGGAAATAGCTAGCAATTTTCAGATAGTTTTATGGTAGTGCCCATTCTTTCTTCAACCTAATGTTTCCCGATTGTATATTGTACATTGTGTTTAGTATTTTTTTTTCTCTGTCTCTCAATTTATTTATATATATTCATAGTTTATTTTAATTTTTGGGCGACAACTACATTACTGTCCTGGTATACCATTTGCTTGAGCTGGCTGTTAAATAAGCTATTGGGATAGGGAATTTGATAAAAGTATATATTCTGTACATAATTATATGGATACATATATGATTATAATGCATCTAACCATATCAATATCACATTGGTTTGGTTTCCACAGCATATTCTTTGTACCATACAAGTGCGTCATTCCAAGAAAACGAAGAAACCCTTTCTTTCTTCCACTAATTGTGTAGGCTTAAAATCCCGATGCCATTTACTGCGAGGAATGGTGCTATAACACATTTAGACGCACCAATTTTCATACTGACTCATCGTTAGTTACATATCTATATAATGATTATTGTTATGATTATTACAGATAGGAAAAGCCTGAAAAAATTGTAATAAGCACGATTTTGTCAACCACTTCAAAGTACACTGATAATAATGCTTTCTTGTATTTAAATCAAAATACATTTTATGAGCCTTATAAATAGTGTGAAGAGTACAAAGTTTAGAGTGAACTCAGCTTGTTCTTCATAGTACTTACTTCATACTGTAAACAGACTGCTCTTTTAACCACTTGAGACTTGAGAATGAATGTAAAGTCTATTTGGAATTTGAAATCAAGTATCAGTGTAGAGTTAATTTTTATAGTTTCTTTGTGTTGTTGAACGTAGAGGACGACGCTCGGTAAGATTGTGTTTCAGAAAACACCTGCAAATGCATTATTCTATTTGAATGAATTTCTTCATAAATAATTATTAGTTTCAATTTCAGCTAGCAGCAAATATCCTACATACTATGTATATAAATGATTATGATTTTACTAGATGCTAATATTATGAGTTTGCACTCGTTATGAAGTCGAATTGACCTATAATATTCCCTCTCCACTGTAATAATATCTGTAATATTATCTCTAATGACAATAATGCGTGTTAGTTTCGTTTAGTTTGCTAATTTGCGCTCTCTGTTTTCAAAGCAATCACAATGAAATGCAAAGACTTTTGTGTTATACCTGACTAGTGAGATGAGTATAAAGATATCGATAAAGAATAGGAATTCGTGGATATACTCACAAAGTTGGTTTGTAGTACATAATTATTCTGGTGCCTGGAGTGGTAAAAAAAATGATTTGCAAATCAATAACAATATCAATCAAATACTCAAGTAAAAGCCAGTTTAACTCATCCATGTAAATATAACACTTACTCGAGCATCTTGTGTCCGCTCCTTAGTCTTACAACTTTAGATGACTCTGACTGTGATTATACAAGTTCAGTCTTGGCAGCTTTTAGCTTTTGAATAATGAATTTTAAATGTGTGTATCTTTAATCTTTTACCTATGGAGAAAAAACGAACCAAGTAAATTTTAATTGCTGTATTTTGCTTTTCTAATTACAAGTGCTAAAAGTATTTTTTTAGTGTGTGCAGAATTTGTTATATTATGTAATGTACTCACGTAAAACTTGTTCTTTTACGGGCTTTTAAGTCATTCGTATTCAATTTAGTAGAATAAAATGGCATCAACCTTTGATCAATCCTCAATTCAATCCTCACAGTCTGTATCTTCGTATTTTAATTTCTAGGTGGAAGTATTTAAAAAGATTGATTTGGTATAGATACAAGAAAATGTTGCAACTTAATCTAATACAATGTGTACTGTGAGTGCTGCTCTCCCAGGAGTTAAGCATGTCCTCTTCATATTATCAAAATCAAAGTAGGATTTTTCTCTTATTCATTTCATGACTGATTAGGAAAATTTGCGTTGTTGAGTTTTGTAAGACTTCTTGTAAAAAGCGCTGTTGAACAACAATTCAATTGCGCGTTGGGATGGACTTGGAAAACATGTAGCTCTACGTATAATTAAACTAGTATTTGATTGAGTTTTAATGAAGAGATAAGTAGCAATTAACAATTAATTAATCCTGAGAGACTTTTAAAGACTGAAGAAAAATTATTTGGAGAGTAATGACGATGATGACGTAAAGGAAAGAATTAAAGACAAGAATAATAGCAGAGGGGACTCTTGAGATGATTGGGAAAGGAATGTGAATGTAGATGATAAAGTTATCTTGAGGTTAATTACTCGAGCTGCCACTGCTCTATGGCGTCAAATCTATACGAATCTGCGTATCTTGTTGAAAGGACAAAATACAAATAAAATGTTTAAGTCTTTCTATAATGATGGATTGACACATTCATACTAATTCTGTCAAGTAGTAGTAAAAATAATGTACTTATTTGTAGACACACACCAACTCTAAATAATGTCTTGCAGATTGCGCTCCTATATAGCCTGTCACACCCAAGAACCCAAACTAAAGGCAAAGGCTAAGGCAATAACTCTATAGCTATTTTATATAGTATTCCTTAAGTAATTATCCACGTTACATGATTGCCTGTCAACATTTAGCATTGCGTGTGTCTCTGCGTTTAACAAGAAGAAGAAGTTGAATCATTTAATATAAAATCTTAGACTTCCAAGTAGTTTGACGAATCTCTAAAAGTGGCTCTACAAACAATACCAATCAAGTACATCTTGTAAAAACTACATTATTTATATTTTAAAAATATTATATATATTCTTTTACTTTGTTATATTAATATGAAGATTATTTGGAATAATTATTGCATTACAAAAATTTTATTTCAAGATAAGGAGTCCAAGTAATTTAATTTTCTATAATAATAAAGCCTAACCGACAAAGACTCGAAGAAGAAATAGTTTAAATGACTAAAGAGTTTATGTTAAATGTATGTATGAGTACATAGTTTACCCATATAGAAATAGAATTGCACTCATTCGTCAATTTTGGTTTTTTACAAGTGTTTTTCAATGGCACGATCTACATAATGTAATGTCTACAAAAATAAAACGAAACAAAAGTAGGGACACGTAAGAACATGAGGTAATAAATGAGTGGAGTGCATAGTTTTTACAAGGTAATTATGTTCAAGTAATTTATGATTTCTAGAAACATGTGACTCATGCTGTCGCTGTCATGTAAACAATTCTAAGCGATGACACGCTCTTGAGGATTAATTAAATTATCTATTCTATATGAGTTCATACTTAGCACTGCTCAACCTTATACACTCAAGATACTCGCACTGGCACTCACTTGGAGTCTTTGAGACAGTGGAGTACTTAAACATGTGTGTATTTTTTAATACATAACGAATAAACATTGTTGAGATAATAAGGTAAGAGTCGGTAGTCTGTTGGAGTCTGTAATCGAAAGGTTACCTAGTTGTGTTGTGATCTTAATAATCTATGGACTGGTGGCTATAGTTTGGCTGTGGTCTCTCACCAAGATTTGCTATTTGCTGTGTTGCTCCTGTGTTGTCCTGTGGTCTCGTCTAACAATCAATTTAATTGGGATTTTGATAGTAGGTACAATATTTTAACGACAACGAGGATATTACTATATCGTAAGAAATGTATTTGTTGGTGTAGAGCTCTAATATATAAAGTTTTACAATAGTAATGTAAAAAGGATTTGCATGTGTACGCGAAAAACCTCTTACAAATTGAAATTGAAAAATAAAAAGATGATGTGTGCAAGCTTGAATTGAAAGTCATCCTCTTTTGAGTATGTACATTATGTATATTTTGGTAAATTTAAATTGAATTAAATATTGTAAACAAAAGCGAGATGTGTAATTGAACTATCAAATAGTGCCGACTCGTATATACTCGTCGTATATACTCGTCGCTCCTTTCCTTCACTTATCGTGCGGTCGTCGAGTATGGTGAGTGTAGTCAACAGTGAGTATGAAAGCCTTTCGTTGTCTTGTAAAGATGGTTAAGTAGTTTTTTAATATAATACATGTGGAAGTACGTACGTAGTATGTACCATTCATCTGACCAGCGTCGTATCTTTAAATTTGTGCAAGTTCTTTCAATCTATAAGCACGTTTTCTGCCTGTAGTTTTGCAGTTTTACTTGAATTTTTAAGTAAAGATATTTATCATACTCACAGTTGGAGGTTGGAAAGAGCTATCACAGCCTGTACTATACGTATAGATTTATCGACTGTAAATGAGCGCGCGTGGAAATTCTACAGGATTCAAAAAAATAAGTAAACGACATAACATAACGTATTAAATAATATTAAATTTAAATACGACGATACAAAAAAAATGTATTCTCTTTAGAAAATAATCCTTTCCAGCTAATGGTTTGTGTCTACTTTCGTTTTCGTTGTCGTTTTCACTGTCGTTTTCCCTATACAGATTGTAGAGTTAAAAGTTCATATATGACATATAGTTGGGAAGATGTGTTAAAAAAAATGGTGGAAATACTTTGGAAATAATGTGTTGAGATTTAAGATGTAATGTAATGATGAAATGATGATGATAGGTTACATTAATAAATGAAAACGATAAGAGGGTAATTTAATAGAAGGAATGTTTTGGGTTTTGCAGGATGAGTGGCTCGTTTATGACACAGTCGAAGAAAATAACACACTTGAGATTATTATATTGCTACCATTATCGAGAGCGAGAAGTACCAGAGACCAGAGCAAATGCATCGACGACTCCGCCACACCACACCACAACAACCGGCCTAGACGGAGCACTATTATAATAACCAGAATCAGAAGATTAATACCATAAGTTTGGGATTTGAAAAAAAACTCTTGAGTCGGCAAAAATTAAATGTGGTGGATTGGAATGAGAATTGAATGCTGCGAGAGGTTCATCCAAAAAATCATCCACTCATTCCTTTGTACAACTTCAACAAGCCACGTCCAGTGATTTACCACAAACAACATACATTACACCGCCACACAAACCAGATTTATTATTATTGCCCTACTTTGGACTACTTTGGTTGTTTTGTCAACTTCCGCAGCCTTATTTTTCTTGACGTGCTAAGAAAGTAATATTTATAGGCACTCTAGCTGAGGATCCTTATGTGTAGGAGTATAGAAGTCAACATTGGAAGTATTTGTATGAATTAGAAGTGAGGATTGAGTCATACAGCACATTTTATCCTTGTTTATGTGATTCTCGAGCAAAAAAAAAAGAAATAATAATAATTACTTATAGACATTGCTGTCTCGTCCTCGTCCTGGTCCTGATCCTAATGCTCCTGCTGCTGTAGGATTTTTGAAAATAAAATACTGCAAGACTTGTGCATGACATGAGTGAACTTAAACTGAGAGAGAAAATTGCTTCAAACTTCAATGAAAACCACGAGTGATTTCCATAAAAACATTATCAATTAACAATGTTGTCATCATAATAGCTGGTGACACCGTGCCCTCTCCTCGTGTCAGTCAGTCGGACATTAATTTCCTATGTATTTTGTTTTAACAAGATTGAAGTGGCTGAGCTCGGTCTCTCTCTCTCTCTGCGCCTGAGTTATTAGTACTGGTTATTTTAGTATTGTTCACAGAGGACGAACTATAATAATAAGTTGTGTAGTGGGGTCGTAAAGTCAATTTTTGACTGGACTTGGACTTATTGGTGTGTGCAATGCTCAAGCACGTTCATCAACACTCGAGTCACTCGGTTCCTCGTGGAGTTTCTCCAGCTCCCTCCTCCTCCTCCTCGTCATCATCCATATCTACTCAAGGATCATCAAATTTCTCGTCACCAAGCAGCAACGTGAGCGGTTTCTCATGGAGAAGTATTGGGGACTGCCGCGCCTCCAGTCGTCTCAGCATGACAGAAAATCCGAACGCAGTAAGTCCATAGAGTCATAACATTAATTCCATTACTCCGTGTAGTCAGTAGATGTATGTGCACTGTCTGAAGTCTGTCTCTGGATGGAATATGGCATAGTACAGTAATTGTACTCTCTTGAGTCTTACCTGTCTCCTGTCTTCATTTAGTTTCATTCATGCATTCACTCATTCTCTCTGAGTCAGTGAGAGATTGGGATAATTTGCATCCTGTAGATTGTAGATTGAGCGGACCTCTGGGCCTTACGTACAATTCACACGTAAGAGTGACTACTATCTCTAATGATAATGAATGTATTTACATGCAACATCTCTTCTTCGAATTCGAATCTAATGACATCACTCAGAACAGAAGGTTCAGACGCTCGTTCCTTCGTCTAGATATACGGTGCAGAACGGCATACGCATTTCCATTGCATCAAGACCAGACCAAGTGAGAAGGGCGAAAGACTCTTTGGGATTTCCTATATATGCAAAACCTTGTTGTGCAAAATGATCCACTCAAGTACACACAACAGGTAAAGTAGGTATATAATTTGTACAGAAAAATTGTAATCAACAATGAGCTCTGTTGACTTTGTAGAACAGCATTAAGCTTCAGCCTGTATAAATATATATATACTCTATACTTCGTCAACGTCTAGCTTTCATCTCGCCTCGCTCATGAAATTTATCTACAGACTGCATTTATTTTATTGGGAATTACATAATGAAAGGCTGTCACTTGAATGGCACTGTGACTGTATTCACGCCGGAGTGAGTCTATCACTACCTTCTGATCTCAGCCTTCCACGGAGCATCTAAAAAAAAAAGAATTCCCGATGATGTTATCAAGATCGAGGTGGGGCTGATCTAATGCGGAAATTTTATTATTTTTATTAGGACAGGAGTGAAGAGTGTGGAGGGGATTGATGGACGCTGATTAGCTGATAGACGCAATAAGTCTAACCGTAGCTGTAGTCTTGATGGGCATATTGTTTTAAATTTGGTCACTGTAATTTGCATTTTATTATTGTGAAATGGTATAAAATTAGTGTTGAGTCTTGAGGGACGGAGCTCTAGACACAACATAGACAGAGAAAGCGGATATACTTTGTTAGAGCTTAACAGTGTTGATTCCTCTGACTGAGGAGCACTTCTAATTACTCGTCCTCTCGTCATCTCTCTTGAGTTTTGTAATAATCGTAATCAGGAAGAACAGCCCCATGCATTTTTTAATTCCCAGTCGAAGTCGTGGTCATGTATTTCATGAATGCCGCAGAGTGCCAGTATATTGACTCGGAGGAAGAGGAATCTCACAGTCATTCTGATTCTGACTTTTGACTATTTTAGACGTCGAATTCAACTTCAACAATACCACGAATTGAACTTTCACCCATACACAGAGAGATATACATAGATTTATTCATGAGAGATTGTATTACAAGAAACCTTTAATTTCATTCATTCACTCAATCATTGCCGCCATTCATTAATTTTTTTCTCAACAAAATATATGGCCTAACGTACAGGCTATTACTAGAAACAAACAGAACTAGAGGAGGATATTTTTATGATTATGATCAGGGCAGATTTAAATTTTTCTACTTCTCCTTCTCGTGTCTTACCACTAAACATCAAGTATCAACATCCACATCACTGTTCTCTAGCTGTATCTCAACTCGACTTTCGTCCGTCCACACACAGATATTATATTTTATATGAATAAATATCCTATTCACTCGCCCAAATACTATATTGGTTTTTCATATTGAGTATTGATGGTAACGAGTACTTAATGTTAATGCCCATTTTCACACACATACACAGTCCACCACTCACAATGAGTGAACATATAATATTATGAGTATTTTATACTCATACACCGATATTATTATCTCTGATTATTAGTCTAGAATTAATGACGCGAAAGAAGAAAGGAGAATACTCATCTTGTTCTTCATTTCATTCGTGCATTCATTTTCATTTCCCATGTGAGAGATAGTTAAATTTTTAAGTATTTTAAAAGTGTCTGGATATGTTTCTCTCTCTCTCTCTCCCTCTCTACCTTCCTACTAAATACTAATGTGAAACTAATAGTGAGGTCTAACTATCGCGTCTCTGTTCTGTCTGCTATGCTGCTGTATAGCATAATATAATACAGGAGACAAGCCCGAGTCCGCGCCTTGGGCACAGCTATTTTCTCACTCGTCCCATCCCCAGCAATATTATAACTAACTCTTTATGCTAATATGGCATGTGGCGTGGAGATTGAAGTTAGCGAACAAGCAAATGCGGATAAATATTAAATACGCATTCTCAATGAGCTGAGAAGCTGTGTTGACTCCGTGTTATGTATCTACCGTATTTCTTCTAATGGAAGCCCCGGTCTCTATTACATAAAATAGGCCTTCTACACCCCGGCTAGTAATAGGGATTCGGATTATTTAATTTAAGATGGCTAGAGAAGTAATGTCGTGCATATCAGACCCGGCTTTTGGTTGGGGTCCCTGACTCTAGTAGAACCCCGGCTTGTAATAAGAGAAATACTACAGGTTTTTTTATCAGTTTTTAATGGACTCAGTATGTATGTAGGTAGAGAAGTTTGTGTAGCAGCACTGTACCTAGTTTGTTGTATGTATTTGTGTAGGTGTAAGTTCTATTAGAATCCCCTTTTTCAGTACCAGTACCAGCGTCAGTGCTCACGATCAGTATGCCAGCATTGATAAGTGTAAGTGTACTAACCATTAAAGCCACATTTCCACAGAAACTGTCAGTGCGGAAACAGACAACAGATAGATATATGACAGGGAAAATATGCAAATAATACAAGGAAGAAGACACATGTGATATAGTATCGTATGGTGTGATCACGTGGAATGTAATCCTGGTACTGGTGCGTCAAGTCAATTCATAATAAACAGCTTTTTTTAAACGTTTTTGGTTTTTACACAGTAGAGTTGTATGCGCATCTGAGGGGAAGGGGAAGGATCTTCTTCACATTACTAGAATTAAATATTTTTAAGCCGTTCTTTTACTCATCATGAGTTCACATGAACTGTGAAAAGGAAACTATATGGACCTGACATGAGGGAGTTTGGAATTGAATTTTATTTCCAAAGCTGTTATCTATATTTAAATATTTGTCTCCACATCTCATCGCATGGTAGTAGAATCGTATCGTGTGGCACATGCAAACAAACTGACACTGACTAATCCTCATAATCCTCAGTCATATCCTCATCTATATTATAATTACCAGTTCCCTGAATACTTATATACTTCTCTTCCCAGTCCACATCATCTACTCGTCCATCATTTTTGTTTTCGTTTTTATATTCGTACTCGCTCATGGCTTAACTACTAATAACTAATAATCGCAATTCATGATTTCCGCGTATTCCCTCTTGTATATATATTATATATATTTTGCTGTTGAAATCTAAACTATTCATCTGGAGATCTATACATGTGCATCCAAGCATCCCCACTGCCACTGCACGTCTAACGATAAGTATGAGTAGTAATGGATCTAGGTAGGTAACTTGGTTGGAATTCAAAATTCAAATCTTGTAAATGTAAACACTAAACTGAGGCTACCTTTTTTGCATGTTAATTCTAAAAGACGGCTCATCTCCATCGACCATAATACTGCATTGAAAATTTTTATGATGCCGTTTACTATGATGGGGGGTCCAGAGTTTTTCGAGCTAAAAACCAGTTTGTTAGTCTTGACATTGTGGATTCATGAAGAGCTCATTTACCTGTTGTGATTTTCTTATAAAATTTAGTGTTAAAAGAGGGAGGTTCACCATGTTCACTGTTTACTTGACAAAATTATTAGGATTTTTTGATGAAGGTATTTTTGATGTTGGCATCTCGTCATTGAAGATACTGTACAAGACACTTGCAATTTTTCATAAACACAAAAAGTAGTATTGAACCACGGCGCATTATGCCTAATAATTTTGGTAAATATTCATTATTTTATAATGTTGTGCTTACAAGTAAAGTAATTAGCACTTTCAAATAAATTTAGTTGAATATTTTTGCTTCATATAGAAAATTCTGAAAATGT
>JAQFZE010004168.1:0-11598 GCA_034695245.1 Dicyrtomina saundersi
AAGGGGTCATCCGCCGTGAGGCCGAATTGAGATGCGAGATAGCGACAGATTGGTTTCGAAGACACGAGCGTCCGATTATCCGATTCGGGACCTATTTGCAAAAAAGGGATTTTTCCATACTGAACCCCTGCAACAGAAATTTCAAAACAAATAAAAATTAACACCCAAAACTTCAAATTAAAAATTTATTAAAATTGTGAATGTTGATGATTTTTTTTTACATACGCTCAACCCACTCGGATGGTAGTTCAGCCCCGCACTGAGAATTCCAATTTAGAGGGATGCGAATATCCTGATATGGTTGACCCGCAATCGCAAAAATATAACGAATCGGTTCGCAAATCCCACGACAATTAAAATAAACTAATTTGTACTCTGTATCACCCGGCACACCACGCTCTCCCTCATTCGGATCTCCCCCACTCTCGCCCTGCTGCTGATCTTCCATGGAATGTCAAATTAATTTATGATTTAATAATTATTCACGAACCTGATTTTGTTTTAATTGACAATTTACTTAAAAAGTATCAAGACGCACAGGGAATTGAAGGGCTACGTGATTTATTGAAAATAATGTTCTAATGTAGGTACATTAATTACATGACTAGTGCGATCCTGACCGTGGCACTGAGGAGCAAGGACACTGAGGGCAGCTGGACGAAAATTTTTACATAGTAAATTAAAATAGAGACCAAAGTAAGTAATGGCAATGGCGTAATTGTAAAACTAAAAGTACTCAGTACTCGTATAGTAAAGTAGTAGAATGGGAGATAAAATTGCGGCATTCGGCTTCGGCTGTTTGACTTTTGGGCCGTGGTTATTTGATAGTTTGATCTAACGTAGTAAAGTAGTAGTATGCAATCATATGTAATTACCGCTGTCATTATTTTATATTACTGTGTCCTATTTGTGAGTCAGTGGACTCAACTTAACTTACTATATCACAGAGACCATATCGATATCAGTGAAATTAATACGTGATCGAGCGATCGGTCGAGATCCAGACTCGTGACTCTCTTATTATTGCTTAAATTTTTGTGTACATATTTACCTTCGTATCAGCAGCCCTTGTGGCCTGCGATGTGATAAGCTTCACTAGTCTACTACAACTACTAACTACGGTGACGGTAAGGTAAGGTAACAGCCAAATGTGTATGTATATAGCTTCTGTCACGAAAATAAAAAGGAGTTTTCCATTTACAATAGAAGCCTCTTGTCTCTTGTTGACTTCATGCTTATTTTTAGTTAAAGTTTTTTTAAATTTTTCGTTGGTTTGTTTGTTAACCACACCACAGTAATAAAGCACAAATTATCAGTGCACATGGACTCGCACTATGACTCAGGTGAATGCTTAGAAAATTATATCAGTCTGTATGTCATCGTATCTTCAATTGTCAATCTGAACAACGCAACGATTCTCTCAGCTTTATTTCAATTTGACAGCTTTACACACGCAATATAGGTTTAAACGCAGACTTACAATAACCACATAATAAGACAATGTTGTGTGAGTGTGTGACACATTAGTACACGACGTCACAATTTCAAATTAATGGACCGAACCGATCACGCCATATGGGTACAACGTACATGTTAATGAAGGAGCAAAATGGCTAAACCGCAGTGATGTAATAAATACCATAAATTGGTCATTTTGGATCTTCAATAAGGAATGTATACGTGTAACAGAATTTAATGCTAAACGAATAAATTAAATCAGATGCTGCAACGTACTCAACAAAAAACAAAATAAAATACCTACGCATAAAATTTGCAATAAATATACATATAGTGGAATCCCCGTATAGCGTTCTTCATGGTATGGTGCAGCTTAAAAAATAAGAAATATTACAAGTACGTTATACATAGAGCGTCGATTACATACGGCTACATGGTAATTAAGATGACAGCTACAAAAGACCGGTATGTTCGATATATCCGGGAGTACCTACACGTTATAAGGCGATTCCGTTGTATGTAAAGCACTTTCAAAAATGAGTTATTTAAGGCTGCATTAAGAAAGTGGAGATCCAACCAGAGGGTTTTTTGGTAGTACTATTGACCTTTGACCTTCGACCTCCTGATCCTGAACGTCTTTGACCACTAGGACTGGCATTCCCCCCTTTGCAGTTTTTCCGGGGCGACACTTCGAGTTTGATGTGTGAGAGTCCGTAGATTCTGAGGGATTCGCTAATCTTCTCAGCCAGCGAGATGTTCAGGATGGGATGCGGTCGACGTCCCAAGATCCAAAGTGCCTCTGTAAATAAGTAAATGGAGCGGGTCATATATTACGTTATAGCAATGAGGATGATTATGATGGGGTACGTGTGAGCATAGGCTCCTTCAAGGCACCTTAACCTACTCGTAAAATGTCTAAAATTTTGTTCTGATGTAACATGTAAATTATGAATGTCGATAATTATTATTTAGTTACTATAGTACTGACCAGAATGTGAATCGCTCTGAAAGTCCCGGCAGCCCCAAACAATGAGGTAATGATCGTAGTCTGTGTCTAGCACTTGAAGTGTGTGGTTTTCCAGTCCTAGGCTATGCGGTTTGGGTGGCAGGATGGTTTGGTTCAGTTTCCCCGAGTGGGGGAAGTCGTGGAAGAGACTCAGAATCCCATTTTCATTCACTTTTTTCTTGAGACTATATATTAGAAAAAATTATTAAAATTAAACAGATTGTAAAAAGTCTGACTAAAATGAAACTTTCGAATTCAAATTTGACCGCCACAATATAAACATGTGACAGTGAAAAGAAAATTTGAAAATGCATTTAAATCGTCAAAATATAAATTATTAAGTAAAATGATTGTTTTTAAACGAACATGCGATTGAAGGCTTTGAGATTGAAGTTTGCCTGATTGTCATAAAATTGCTGGATTGAGACCGAAATACATTTGAGTGGGAATTCTACAAGAAGTGAACTTCTTTCCAATTCATACCACGTACCGTCAATCTACATTAAATAAATTAGTTACATTATAACTTACAGTTAATTTAGACAAGAATCTAGAATAAAGACACAGTAAGTTTAATAAATTTTTAGTTCTTCGTCAAGTCACGAAAGAAGCAAAATGGGCCATTTGCATCAGCGTAAAAAGAATTAAAAATCCCATTCAATTAAATATCAGTACAGTGGCAAGTGGCACTCCGGGATAATACGGTCAGCGCAGGCAGCAGCCCCCACTGCTTAAATTTTCAAAAAACATGTTAAATGGAACGTTTTGTACTTTTCAAAAATATGTAAAAACAATATTTTGACTTTTCAAGAACATGCAAAATAAATATTTTTGTACATTTCAAATGTACATACAAGTAAAACATTTAACAATTTTCAAAAACATGCAAATAAAACATTTTGCACTTTTATGAATCAAGTAAAAAGAACAGTTTGCACTTTTTTAAAACATGTAAATACAACATTTTGCTTTACAAAGTAAAACCATCAATAAAATCAAAATGGTGGTTTTTGTATGGAAACAAATTGCGGAATAAAAGCAATTCCTTCATCCGGTCCTGTATCAGTAATGTCATTTTGTCATTTATGCGCGATTCAAGGTCTTAAGTTTTTTGCAAATGGTTCATTTTGACGGCTCTTCGATGACGTCTTGCAACCATGTACGAATAATAGTACATAGTTAAAATTGGGTTGTAACCTTAAGGGGATCAAGAATAATCTGGTCCAGGACTTTAATCGAGCATTTTGACTGCGCCACTGACTGACAGCCAACCCCGTTAAAACACAAGGCCAGGAGACTACAGACCAATCCTCCTAGCAGCAATCGCCACCTCCACACTCCTCCTGTCACTGATAATTTCTGATTAGTGATAATAATGTGCATTTTGTAGTATTTAAGTGTAAATAGTTATTAAATGTCAATTTACTACGGAATGAGTACGCGTGGAGTTAAATTAAATAAATGCATGAATTATTTTTAGATTTTGACTTCACAATTAATACTAAATAGCAAGTACTGATTATATACTGTAAAACAGTGGGAGACGAACACTAAGCAAGAAAGAAACATATGATTATCTAATTAGCTCAAAGTTATTATGTGTTTTAATTCCTACGAATATGTTACGTAAGTATATAAAAACTACCTATGTAAATTATACAAAGGCCCAATTTGTTTTATTTTTGCATTAATAGCATTGCTCTGCATGTCTGCATTCGCTCCATTGTTTATTATCTCAGTTTTTGGCATATTTCCAGAATAAATTTCATTACACATATCGTCTATGAAGAACCAAAATGACCTATTTCCAATTTAAGCAACAATCAAAATGAGCTATGTCATAAAAACAAAATGATAAGCATGCCTAAAATGGTAATTAGGAGTTTTTGAAAACTAAAATGTTATATTTACATTTTTTTGAAAACTGCAAAATATCCTATTTACATATGTTTGAAAAGGTGCAAAATGTTCTATTTCCATGTTTTTTAAAAGGTGCAACATGTTCTAATTCCATGTTTTTGAAAAGGTGCAACATGTTCTAATTCCATGTTTTTGAAAAGTGTAAAATGTTGTATTTACATATTTTTAAAAGGTGCAGAATGTTCTATTTAAATGCTTTCAAGACATATTTCAATATTTTTGTAGATAGTACGTATTGTTTTTAGCTAAAAACGGATATGGGTCATTTTGGTTCTTCACAGACGATATGTATTTATTTAGAATAATACATAAGAATTAGCATTTAATTAGAATTATTGAAACCAAAACATGTAATGTCATAGTATTAAATTAACAGTGATATTTTGTTAAACATTAATAAGCGGTTTCGGGTCGAGTCTCGACCCATTTATTAATGCCCGGGTCATTGAAAACTGCCTGCAAGAGCTTATCCACATTTGGAAATTCTTGGACACTTGGATACACTCATCTACATAATTTATAGTAATATCTTACTATGTACTCTTGCTATGGTTTACTTATGTTACTATGGTTTTGTTAGCTCCAAAACCGTGTTTTGGATTTCATTAATATACGGAAATAAAACAAGGGCTAAAGCCCTTGTGTAATGGCAGCCATAACAGCAAAATTAGTATTTTGAATTTTAGCTGACAATTTACAGGTTTCAATTAATGGAGGCAATTAGGTCGCACAATGTGTTGATGGTTATCTTATTAATTTGTGTAATGCAACCGAAAATTCAACATTCCAATTTTTGAATTTCCCGCCAAAACTCTAAATATTGAAGATTTCGACCGGTCACTCAATAAAGGAACCCTAAAGTGATATATTTTTGGAACGGCAACAATTAGGCAAATTTAAATACCTTGGTTATTAGTTTTTAAATGGTTTTAAAAAAACCATAAATGAAAATTTCAAAATGTTAACGAATTGTGTCCAGTGATATTTTGAAGGGGACACCTTGTTTTTTGTTTTGAGTTTGTGGCCCATACAACCCGTTTTAGGTTAAACTGTAAAATTAAAATGCCTTTTAAATGATTTTAATTTAATTTTAAATTACCTTTCAAATGATATATGGCATGATGAAATTGGTCTAGTATTGCAAAATTTTCAAAATTCCGGTAAATTATGTAGATATATGTAGATTGTGTTTTAATAAAATTTGTCATTGTTTCAGCAGCAGCTCCTTCTGATCAATCCATTGAGGCAACATGGCCAGTAGCAGTGATTGTACGACCGATATAACTGAGACGGACACGGATTCCGAAAGTATGGAACCGATGAAGAAAGGGAGACTGAAGAAACGTACGCGGCCGCCAAGAAATACACTGCCAAAACTTGATGATGAAACCAAGGACAAAAAGCAAAAGGCAAAGCGGAAGATCCCTGTAATAATATATACAGACGAAGAGGACGACGAAAGTAGCAACAGTAGCTCTCATGTGTCACCACCACCACCGGTCACCACCACCACCAATTTCGACAACATACAGCGTATGAAAAATAAAAATCTGTCCATACGAAAATCACCAATTAGCAAAAAAATGCCGCAACTATCACCAAACCATTCCAAAAATGCACCAGCTATTGAAAATGAGCGATTGAAAAAACGAAAAAGGCAATTCACCATTAAAAAATCTACACCAAAAAAGGCTCCCATTAAAAAAATGCCAAAAGTTGATAAAGACACTACAGGCTCATCATTTGACACTGCTGCCAATGAGGACGACAAAAGTAGCACTACTTTTTCATGTTGTTGCTGTACTCGAAAATTTACTACGTACAAAATGCTTGATGAGCACGTACAAAATTCCGCCACATGTTATTTTGGATGTGTAAAGTGCCCAAGGACGTTCAACAGCAATAAGCGGTTAGTAGAGCATATTACGAAGGAGCACCCTCCACAAGTCAAGTGTCATTTTTGCAAGCTTGTGTTTACAAGCAACAAGAAATTGGAAGCGCATCAAGCCTCACACTCTCAATCATATGACTGCACAACGTGTGATGCAAAATTTTCCACCCGCCTCCAGCTCCATGCTCATCAACTAATCATTCATGAGCGTGACAATCCACGAATACATGAGAAGGAAATTGGAGGCTATACATGCAGCCATTGTTTCCATAACTATGGTAGCAAAGAAGCCTATGCCCGACACATGATCTACTGCGATCGACCAAAGAGAAAGGCAAACGGTTGCACGTACTTAATTTATAAATGTGAGCATTGCCCAATGAAATTCAATACCAGTATGGATCTTGCCGACCATACGCGTATACTTCATCGCAAGATCAAAAAGTACATTTGTACGTATCCAAAATGTTCAAAGTCCTTCTTGTCCATCACTATGCTACACCAGCATTGCATTAGTCGTACCACCTGGTTCCAGTGTGAAACATGCTTAAAAGGATTTGTGAGTCCGAATGAACTCATGAAACACACGCACAAATGTCACTCTGAAAATGGACCTCAGATTTCTAACCACAAAAAAAATTGTTGTATTGCAGTGACTGCTCGTACCAAACCCCAATAAGGCATTACCTTTACAACCATACAAGGTCGAAAGAAACTTGTCTCATCTGCTCCAAAACTACTTGCGCAAGTAGCAAATTTTTCAATCACATGAAAGAAGCACATTCATCTCCATATACCTGCGCTCAATGTCCTCCTGACGCACGTAAATGGTTAAAACTAACTTGGTTGAAACAACACGTTTCCCGAGTTCACAATAAAGCCGCAGGCTACCATTGTACCATTTGCAGTTATCACTCCACAATGAGTGGTCGTGTCGCCAAACATATGAAACGGCGTCATAACATCAATGTGAGCATAGACGAAATAAAAAACAAGCAACGACTTAAAGCGGTCCATCAGCGTGATGCAAGAAACAAAACGTTTGGCTTAGTTGAAGTACTACCACCTCTTCTTGATTTCTACGATAAAGTGGAGCCCAGCTCTACAGTCGTTGCAATTGGAGGGGATAAATTCAAGACATTTTTGCTGCCACAACCTGAACATCCGCCAGTTCCATTCCATCCCGGCAAGGACACTCAAATTCCGCAGCCATCCACATCGCCTTCATCGTATACCATAATTGCCAATGCTCCCCTATCATTACCCCGAAATCAGCTCACACAGTGACCATTGACCGACAGTATCTTGACACTGAATTTGACCACGTTCCGCTCATCCAATTTACGCCAATGCTTAATATGCCACTTCCATTCCAAGACGTTGTTGATAATTACTCAAGAGCTCACAACCTTCCCGTTGGACATGGAATTACACCTGAATTTGTCTCATGTCTGGGAATTCCAAATGTATGGATACAAGAGAGAGTAGAGTGGGTACGAGGTCATCCTTTCTACAAAACTGACATTGACGGCGTCTATTTTGTCATTGGCACAGAAACACTAATGCGAAAACTCTACAGCAAATCACTCGACGGACCTGGGTCAAGTTACGAAGGTTTCTGTTCACACCCAAACTGCTCCACTGTATTTAAAATCGCTTCTCAAACTGATTTACTATATTGCACTCATCATGATCCTCATGGACACGGCAAAATTGTCATATGTCGAGACATGAACAATACCGAGACTGCCACTTTTGTTATCCTCAAAATCCGCTACTTCATGGATCCAGCACACAACCAAGAGTTTCCAGAGTGGTACACTAGTCTCGAAAATGAAAAGCTGATTCCAAATGACGTCATTTCATGGCATCTAGCAGTAGTGGAAAGTAGATACAGGGACGTCGCAGACTACATAGACTCGAGAGAATCCACCGACTTTCAACCCATCTACGAATCAGATAGGAGGGAAGCGGCTCAAGTCAACCCTGAACTCTACTCGGCCACTGTACGGAAGTACTTTATTTAAATTTTACACATTTTGTTTTTCACCGTTTTTCTTTTCTTTAGTTAATGACAATTTTTAATTTCCAGCTTGCGACTACAATCTCTTTTGCGTTGACGAAAAATATCAAAGTCAAACTTCTCAATACAAACATTGTGATGCCTGAAGTGTACAAGTATCCCGAGATATGGACTTGCTACCGACAGCTTATTCTTCCCGACTTGGACTTTACATTGCCCGTTGATTCTAATGCTCCTCAGCAATCGACACGTCCCACTTCTGCTCCTGTGCCACATACCACCGTCAAATATAGGAAGATTGGTCATGGAACTGGTCACGTCATATATATTGGAGTCACTCGAGGTGTTGGGGGCCAAAAGATGTATGGCGGAGTGAACGACAGGTCCAGTGGTGTGTTAGCCTCCTACCACAGCAACCTCATCGCGGACATTTCAATGTTGGGCTAGCATCGAAATGCTACCGGTGATCCCATCACACACCAACTTGTATTAATGTCCCTAGGAAATAATGCAAGATCAAGCTATGATTGTGAAGCCATTTGCTACCTCGTCCTCGTTTGTGGTTACTTGTTTTATTGCAAATTTGATGAGCTTCCATTTGTGCCCCTCAACTGCAACGTGCGAGTTCCAAAAGACTTTGACGGAGTGTCTTACCTACTTCGATGCCATATGAAGGAGCTCTTTGGAGTGAAAACACATCTGCCTCTAACCGTCATTCGTAACCCCTCTTTTTTTTTTAACTAGATATTATTGGTTAAACGTTGATCACTGGTTGTTAAATTCATCACTGGTTGTTAAATAACAGAAATGATCGATTACACGACATGTATTTGATTCCATAAATAATTCTATAAGAATCAGAATTGAAGATAAAATAATTGTTAGAGTAAGCTATAATTATTTGGACCAATTGCGAATTATGATGCCAATTGGAAGACGACGTATGTTTACTGAGGTGTCATTTGGAGTAATCTAAAGAGCGAAACTTTTTAGCTATCGGTTTTTAATCAAAGATTATTATATTCCTTTTAATTTTAGTAGTCTATTTAATATCTACAACCTTTATTCTTTATTGTTCTTTATGGATTTCTTGAAATCGCAATGTCTACAGTCACATGGATTGAGAAATTTCAAGAAGAGTTCTTGAGTTCTCAAGAAATTGGTGCAAATTTAACTTAATTTGAAAACTAATAAATAAAATAACTATAAACTTCATTGTGTATGAAAAGTTGTGTACAAAGTATACAGAGTCTTTGATCATCGTACATAATATACATGCGTAAAATGAAAAGTTTAGCATTCAAGATTTTTTTAATTTTTATTCAAGATTCAATGTATTTGTAATTTTTGATGATATGTAATAGAAATTCAAAATAAAAAAAGGGTATAAATGATACTGAAAATAAGAAAGTTTAAGTATGTGTAGACAAATTATTAAAAATTGGTGCAATAGTGATTGTCCTCCGTATGTGTGAATACATCATGTTTTTCGAGCCTATAATGTATCAGAAACGCATAATTTTTTAAGGTTGGTCCACGAAGTGAGCCATATAAATGTCAGCCCAGGTCAAGCCCTTCCCCACGAGGTACGGCCCGCCCCCATTGACCTTGTTAGCCTCGAGGATGGAATTGAATTTTGGCAAGTAGCGTTCCTTGGACGCAATAACAGCCTTATTTTTGACCTCTTCCAGTTTCTCTAAGTCATTGTCCAACATGCACAAGGGTGAGTATGCTGAAAAGTAATTCAAAGATTTTAGCGCATCTTGTAATTCATATTTATATTTGTAAATACTTAACAGTGTTGTATGGGCTGCAGCCAAATCGACTACATGTATATTAGTAAATTATTATTCTTATTTAATTAGTTCATATAGATTTCTGTAACTATGTCAAAGCTTAAGGTTTTATCATACACCATTAATTGATTTAAGATTATTTTTTGTTAATTTTTTTTTATTGTTCTTACCACTGTAAAAGTCCCGGACGGCATCCACAATCTCGTCACACTTGGCCGCTTCCAGCTCATAAGCCCCCACCAAATTAAATTTTCTGGCCACCACCTTTTAAGCTGCAATACTTCAACTTAAGAAAAAATAAGGTTTTAAAAATACAAAAAGGTATGATTGAGCCTATACCTATGGAAGTTACTATGATGTTAGAGCAAGAAAATAGTAATTACTGAATTTGATTAAATATTAATGTATTAGAAAGTGCTGTTGGAGAATGAAACACGTGGTTGTTTCCATAGGTTTTGGTTTTTGCTACACATCTTCTCTGCGACAAACTATAAACTACAAACAGTGTATAATATGCGGGCTTCAAGGACATTACGAACAATACCCTAGACCACCACCCATAGCTACACACGCAACGAGAGCGAACTCACTCCATGAAAACGTCTTATATCATTATATAAGTAGGTGCGTTATACGTTCATTGAATAAATTGGAGTTTATTAGCAAGGAAACAGTATCGTCACACTCAACTTTATTGCTTTAGTCGATTAAGTGCCTTACACAATAAACAGATTTATTAGGTAGTTATAGAAATATTAGAAAGAACAATGAGGTCCTGTGAATATTTAGCACCACATTCTGAGAATTTGCATTGAGAATTGGACGGGGGAATAAATGACACAATAATATGTGAATGGAATTAAATAAGATAAAAATGTAAACTCCATATACAGCCTGTATTTCGTATTACATAATTCGTAGCTATCAAAAAAAAAGTTGCTAATATTAGTGTATGATTCCTTCATACGCCTGTATAATTTTTTTCTTGCTTAGAAGCTTTTAATTTTTTGGAAACTTTTCAAAACAAATTCACTGAACAATATTTTATCATTGTAATTGCTTTTAAAAAGGCATGCTAATTTTATACGCAATATGCGCTGACTAAAAATAGGTAGAATAAGAGTAAAAATGTATTATATTATGATTGTGAGTTTAGTATATTATAATGCAGAATGCAGAGGTAGATTACTATTAGTAAGCGGTTTCTGGTCTAGTTTCGACCCATTTCTTAATGCCCGGATCGTTAAAAACTGTCTGCAAAAGCCGATCCAGATTTGGATAGTCTTGGGCTAAATTAAAGTCAGCCCCCCAAATACGCTTGGTCAATGAAGTGACCCACATAAATGTCCGCCCAAGTCAAACCCTTCCCCACGAGGTACGCCCCGCCCCCATTGGTATTGTTAGCCTCGAGGATGGAATTGAATTTGGGCAAGTAGCGTTCCTTGGACAAAGTGACAGCCTTATTTTTCACCTCTTCCCTTTTTTCTAAATCATTTCCCAAGAG
>JAQFZE010004169.1:0-11597 GCA_034695245.1 Dicyrtomina saundersi
ACTTTTGTTTACTCATAATTCAGCACGTAGTCCATTCCTGTTTAACTTTAATAAAACGTAAAATAAAAAGCAAAACCTGAAAACCAATGTAGAATGAGGAATGCAAATTATTATATATTAAATGTTTGCAATAGCGGACTGGAATAGTGAGATTATATAGTGAAACCCAAGTTACAACACAACCTCACTAAAGCTTGACGTAGCTAGTATTACTAATAACTAATAGTAGAGTTGTGCCATGTTTTCCTTTGAGCCCGTCACACGTAAGTAGATATTCGATCAAAATTGGCTGGGCTATTAAACAATATTTGCAAAAAATTAAATTCCTTCACCGCCCTCACCTCTTTATGAGCAATGAATAGATCGAAACACAAATATGTAGTATGTACGACACATAGTGAGCTAATTTCAACTTAAAGTACGCAACTGATGACGATGACTCATACTTATAACTTATAATTAGCACAGTTAATTTATGCGGCATGCATCATGGATGTATTAAATTTATGGTATGTTGATTGTAGGTTCGATGCCGTTTAACGACCACCTGCGTATAATATGTAATAATATTATGTTGTATGAGTCGCAGCAGCTTTATTGTATGGCAATGGCAGTTTAAGCTACATATAATTTCATCAAAGGCAACTTAATACCTTAAGTTAAATACATATCGTCGGTGAAGGATCATATCCGTTTTCTTCCTTCGGTAGAAACAAAGCCCTGTCCTTCCACTTTTCTCTTAAAGCAAAACGGCTTCCTTCCTTAAGAATATCGATGGAAGGAAATGGTTTTGCTTTTAGAGGAAATTTTAAGGACACGGTTTTTTATACCGAAGAATGGAAGGAAACGGATTTGATCCTTCACCGACGATATACATTATTTAATTTGGATTGTACTTTTGATAGGGATAATCCACATAGGATTTAATTCATTAATATGTAATATGCTTTACAGTTCATACTTCGATTGCGATTAATTTAGTCAGGGATCATCGTTAAGTACACATTAAGTTGTGGGGTTCTAAAGAATGTGGCATGAAAGAAGATATTATGAGAGTGACATGCACTTAGAGTGTTTGTTAAGTTTCGATTAGGGCGATCATGTTTAAGAATGCACAGAAAACTGTATCGGAGTGTGATAATGCCATTGAGATATACACTGATCATCACCTCAGAAAGTAAATTCGAAATCGTGTAATGTGACTGTTTTTAAACCGCATGTACTTCAAATTTTGCAGGAAATTATGTAGATGTAATGAGGTATTGCTACTGTAACCGTATGCCTTTAGTTATTTTAGATATACATTAAAATTTTCTTTGATTTTTCTTTTACTTGTAGTTGGTGCAGCCCGTACGATTTTTACTGGCGTACACTAAAACTGAAT
Organism: Dicyrtomina saundersi; assembly: GCA_034695245.1. Lineage (NCBI taxonomy): Eukaryota > Metazoa > Arthropoda > Collembola > Symphypleona > Dicyrtomidae > Dicyrtomina > Dicyrtomina saundersi. The sequence continues at coordinate 1,385 of JAQFZE010004169.1, forward strand.
TCGAAGAAAAGTATTATGAAATCGGACCCGATCTAAGTCGCGAATGTTGGCTGAAAGAAAAGTTTTCTCTGGGATTAGACTTACCGAATGTGAGTAGCACCATCATTGTAGTCTTGCAGTCAATACGTGTAGATAAGTCTATTAGTATTTAAATTTGTTACGTCCAATGATCCAATTACGTGGAATGTGAAATAATTTGAAAGAAAATTACTTTTACTTTGTTTCGCATTCATGGAAAACAGTTACCGTATTGGATCGATGGAGACGTCAAATTAACGCAGAGTAGGGCTATTCTTCGTCACATCGCTCGAGAAAAAGATCCTTCCCTTTTGGGGAACACTCCTGAGCAGCAAAGGCGAATGGACATGCTAGAAAATCACATATTTGACTTCTGGACCGCTTTGATTAATTTATGCTTTCGAGGCAGCGTAAGTTTCCTTTTCATAACTGACTCGCATTTTAGAACAATTAAATATTCCGAGTTATCTGAAAAATCAAATTCTAATTTTTTGTGTGTTTATGATGAAAGCAGGTAGAGGATAAAGACGATTTCCTGATAACGCTTCCAAATCAGTTAGAACTAATTTCAAATTTTTACAATAAAAACACATGGGCTGCTGGCGATCTTGTAAGTTTTTTTATTCATAGTATCTTCAGTATATATACTTCTGTGAAGTCAGAGACAGTTTAATCAAAACTAATCTACACGGACGAATATCGGGAGCTGTTATTTATGATTAATGGAGCATATTGCTATTTTTTTTGGGTTTAGCTAACGTTCGTAGATTTCGTTGTTTACGAAGCACTTCATCAGCACCGTGTGTTTGCTCCGAATTGTTTACTAGACTTCCCGATTCTGCTAAATCTCTTGGAAAGATTTGAAGCCTTGCCGAAAATTCAAGAATACATGAATTCAGCACAATTTTTAAAAGGGCCCTTGTATACAAGACTGGCACGTCACTACATTTGAAACCTACATTAACAAAGGCTGATAAAGTTCCTAAGTCATAATAATAAATTAATAAACGTGATTTGATAAGGGTTTGCAAATTTTGTCCCATAAATACGTACCCTGACTGAATTAGATTTTTCGAGCATTCGATTGCAAAAATGTACTACGCGTCAAGCACAATGAATTGCAAAATACCTGTTATTTTTTAAAAGAAAGAATGAGCTGAAGCTGAAACACGCAGGACTTTTGTAAACATTTTTATAATGCTTCATGCTGCGCATTTGTACGTCTTCAATAGTATAGCACAGTCTACACCTTCTGCCAGTAGAATATTAAATGCCGTTTTGTAAAGACTGCTTAAAAAATAAAATATGGGACATCGTTATGAATTACATATTTATTAGATTAATTGTATGATGCTATTTACTCACATCTCATTACCTTTGTACGGTGCCGCACACTTATAGTAGAGTGGTGACGATTTGACGTACATCAACAAGTAAATTAAATGTATGCTACTAAGTGTAGCTAAGTTATTCTGAATTTCATGTTATATACTGCTACAATTTTCCGCTATCGATTACCGACATTATTGCTATATTGTTGTTGTCGTCAGATATGATATTAGTGCCTGCAATTTTTCGTGTGTAAGTAATTATTAGCTCTCTAATGAAAATACGACTCAATATTATTTTTCTCGTTAAAAATTGTACTACTATATTATGAAACCGATATATTTTATTATGATTTTATTACAATGAAATGACTTAGTGAAACAAATAAAAACATCCCAACAATGGACATCAACGCTACGAGTACAATACATAGCTGTTACTGCATATCACTTGTGTATTGACCACTATTTATTCATATAATGGTATTGCAAAATATTGTATCAACGACTCCTTCGACATAGTATTTTTTGTTTTTTTACCTGTTATGTAAGCTCGTCAATGCTCTATGCTGTAAAGTATCCGGCCTTAAAATAAAACAAGGTCATTATTTTGAGAATCCTCGTTGAATTATTGTTGATCACAGCTTGCTAGCACGGCTCCTTAACTTGTTCATTGTTGCCACTTTCATTTTATTGGAGTTGATCAGACATGGATAAAAATAAAACGGAAAAGATACTGAGACGTGGACTAAATGTCAGTGTCAACACATTTTGGTATGGGAAAATTAGAGATACAACCAACTGCGCATTATTTTTATTTAAACATAATTTGTCAAAAGCACTTAAGCGTATACATGATACAATTCATCCATCGTGATCCAATAGCATTACAACACAAAATAGAATTTGATCACACAAACACCCCCAAAGAAAACAAAAATCATGCTGACACTTCAAAACAAAATGTCACGCATCTCCCCCAATTGAAATCGAACAAAAATTTCCAAAGGAAAGTTACTTCCGATTATTAGTAACAATTACAGTTCTGAGCATTGAGTTCGTAAAGAACCGGATATTATAACAAACGAGTAGTACATGATCGTTAAGTACCATAGCCATATTATTACAACGACGTATGAATTTACTTTTAACAGCACGAAAATGCTAGCAGTTCAAGCCATGACTATTACAATTAGAAATAAAAGTGAATTTAGTTGCCAATTAGTATTTTGTTTGCTGTCGTCATATACCTCTATAGAAAAAAATACTCGACAATGAATAAATGTATGAAAAATGCTTGTGAGGCATGCTAAATCTTTGCCACCTGAACAATAAAGATTGTTATTTTGCCCAAATTTTACATTATTGGTAAAAACCTATAAATATATATATGAATAAATCCACTTTGCATAGCACTCGAACTCGAACATATATACAAGTGCGGTAAAATCAAAGGTCAGCTTGTAATGATCGTAATCACGATCAAATTGTTCCAGGTTCATATATAAGCGTGGGGTCGATACAGGATTGACACAAATCAAAATTCCTTCCCATCAGCCAGCTAACTGTGTTGAGCGTGAGACAAGTTACCTTCAAGCATTAACCAGAAACTATATACATTTGAAAAATTTATTTTCAAAAAACAGTTCTCAAGAAGTATAGTCACGAAACCCATCAACGCCATGAATCAAGCACTCGTTTTCGTTCTTGTATCTGCATTCTTCGTGGGAACTCGGTGCTTTCCGCAAGGTAAAATATAAAATACAAATTCATTTAAAAATTGAGTCTCCGTTTGAAGTTTACCTTACTTACGATTAGTATGGTAGTATGCATTTTTTAAATTTTGGACGTCACATAAAAATTTAACATCCCTTTTTGCCACTGCGGAAAATCTAAAATTGTAGGTCAGGTAATGTTTCATAATGTAAAATTGGTACTAACATTATTAACCCCCTTGCTTATGGAAAAATGTAACGGCAAGTTCAGTTTTCTTAGAAATATTTGGAACCTTGTATTAAACTGTAATAAGTAAATACTAATTAATTTTTTATGTCAAAAATATTTGAACAGAGCCCATGACAGAAAATCCTCAGGTGATGATCACAACAATCATGTCTGCCCCTGTGGGTAACACCTCAAATTTGGTAACCGGAAAAAATGGAACATCAAGCATGGCCCCCCAGGCTTCAACCAGGTCACCCACTGATATGAATTTACAAGTAGTGACGTCGACAGCTGCTTCAGAAACTACAGGATCTTCCAGCTCCAGCGAATCCCATGAAGGAAAAGGAAAAGGAAAAGGAAAGGGGAAACGCCACCACCAGAAGGATCATCATCACGGTTCCAAGAAGAACAAAAGATCTGTACAAAACCCTTCCGCTGATCAAATGAAAAGGAAAAGTAAAAAGAAGGCATCCACCAAGTCAACAACACCAGCTGCATCTTCATAAGTAATTTATAATACTTTCATTCAAAACCAAAAGTCGCAGTTTATAAATTATTCATTATTACTGTGAACTACAATGTTAGTATCTATAGTTATATGCAAAACTAATTTAATTGAAAATCCGAATATATTAATTATTACTGTAATCTGAAAACAAACTTTGATCGTAAACACGATAAAAGATATTGCAATTAACACTTAGCACATTGATTCCCGAATGAATTTTTTTAAATGCACATTTGCGCACTTGGTACGTTATATCTGTAATGGTAAAAAGTACCTAATCATAATGACGGCGACGAGATTAATCATCATAGTAGCATAAAATATGCTCTGCAATTCCCTCCCATCGTAATTTCATCAAAACTCTATAAAGCGCAAATTAAGTTGTCAAAACTTCATGTAATTTTTAGAAATGACTTTATCCCTGTGTGCTGTACTAATATACTCCATTTCCACAATTCCAGGTACAGATAATTCTGAAAAATGCAGATCACAAACGTATCAGTAAAGTTTGCATTCACTTGATAACATGATATATAAGTAGTACCTACATGGCACATTTAAATTGGCAATATGTACATACCTAACTAACCTACCTTTAATTATTGCTGGACATAGAAATGATTTTTATGTACACACTCATGCAACTTCCACCTAAATAAAGACAAAGACATCGTTGTCAATGTTTTTCCCCAATTGTCCATAGCATCTCTGTAGCATGTACTTTCCATTCAAACCAGCTTTTATTCTGATTAGTTTTCAATTTCAAAGAACCGGAAATCCCGATTGTAGAGTCAGTTACAAAAAATAGAGACAATAGTTTGGAAACTGCTGCATACAAAATGTATGGAAAGCGAATTTTAATTGTTTACATACATAAACATGCATTGACTGTTTACATGCTATAAGGCCAAAATGACTTAAAATTGAAACTAAATCTTAACTAGTATTCTATAAATGATTCAATTTTTCCATATTTTATGATTTTTTCTAAGTATATAATAGGATATTATATTATATAATCATTACATCTACTATCTATTTACTGTATACTGCCACCATGGAATATCGTTCATTCGTAGGGGGCATAGTCTCTCATACCCTTACCGGTGATATCATTTAATAATGAAAACAAAATTCCCCAAACTGTTACGTTTCACCAAAATTGTAATTTTGGTCCAATTTTTAAAATTTGAAGTCAAACAAAATGAGAGATCAATGTAAAAATATGACGATCAATGTCAGCTTAATTTGGATCACGACACAATTAAATCATTTCAGGTTTACTATATAAACAAGAGGAAAAGTGAGTTAAAAGACACACAACTACTAAGCCTGTGGAGTTCACTAGAAGCAGATTTTACAGATTATTAATATTATTATACATAATATTACTACCCTGAGTAAGTACAATTTAAAATTTTAAAATTTAAATTGCAAACTCGTCTCCAAAAATTTCAACGACGTTCTTTATTTTTTCCGTGCTAAGCTCGTTCGACAGTATATTTATTTTATTCAAAATGAACTCTCTGATTATTTTCACCATCCTCTGCGCTTCCGTTGGGATCACTTTAAGTGCACCCGCAAAAGGTACGTCAATAATATATTATTTTTAATCATGATAACGTACATATCAAAAATAAATTGTTTACATATCGTTGGTGAAGATGCAAAGCCGCATCGTTCCAAAATTTTCTGAAATCAAATCGTTATATTTTCAAGAATGCCTAAAAGCAAAACCGCATCTTTTGAACTTTGGGGGTAACTCTGGACGAACGGCTTAATTTGCAGCCAAACTATTTCGGGCTTCGGGGTTGTAGTACACTAATTGGGTAGTTGGGTGGATCAAACAGCAGTAGAAACTTGTTTCTGAATCAGAGCGTACCACCCTACACTCCTTATGAGATTTATGTGGAAAGATCAAGGCAAGTAGAATAATTATTCTACTTGCCTTGGGAAAGATGTGGTTTTGCTTTTATAAAGTTTCAGAAAGACGGCTTCTTCACTCATAATTTCAAAAAATATTATTATAACTCCATGTAATTAATAACTATGTAATACCATGTTTTTCCCATGTATCTCTTATTATATAGGCCATCACGAAAATCATGGAACGAGTATGCCAACAATGATGCATCAGACGGAAGGCCCACAGATGATGGGCTCAGACCCAACCCCAGAGCCCGAACCCGAACCTGCAGCAAAGGCTAAGGGGCTGAAGGAAAAATCGGATATGATGAAGGTGACCATGTCGTCAAACAAAGACGGCGAAATGATGATGGCCTCTACAGAATCTTCCAATATGATGCACCAAAGTAATGGTGGGCATGAGCATGGATCTACAGAAGCATCTATGAAGCACGACATGGGGAAAAATCAAAACGGCAAGCACGACGATCACGGCAAGGGTAAAAAGCAATAATATACAGGCGGATTATAACATACTAAAAACAGTGATTAAAATAAATTACTGATGTAATAATATATCTATATCTACTTAAACATAAAATGATGGACTGCAATTGAAAGCCCCGTGAAGATATTAGTAAGTGAAGACTTTTATGTACCTATTTAAGTATTAAAATGTATGGAGTTGAAGGAGCTGAAAAACCATCTCTGTAGTAAAAGTAACTTCCATCTACGATGTACCTACCCATTTAAAACCTTATTATAAATCTTATTTTTAAAGTGTTAATAATTATCACTATAAAGTTGATTAAACTTAAGGAACTAAACTAATAGTTGCTGTTGTTTTGGATGGATTCGACGCCAATTATTAAAGAAAGTCGTAAATTCATAAATGAAGCGCTCACTTGCCCAATGATTTTACTTTCGATAAACTAGGATTAGTATTGCGAAGCACACTTAACGCTTAGTACTGTAATTGTAAATTGTAAACGCTTGGCTGTGTTTACCGCACACATTATTACACCATTATTACTCATAATATACAACAGAAAATACAATGGAAATTATATGCTGAAGTAAAAACCTTCAAAATATTTTGGAATGAGTCTATCCTTAGAATTTCCATCTTTAGAATTTAAAATTTTCTCGCGTGACTTTAGCCACTTCATCATTTTAATTCCACGTATTTGAAGGGTATTCTACAAAGTATAAGGATAGCCGTGGTGTTTCTTTATACAATCAAGTAAGTACCTACTATAAACATAAACCCAATTGATACGTTTTATGGGATTGTAATATCTGCTTCCATTGTATTACAATAATGGAACACGAAAATAATTACTCGCTTTATTTGAATGTCAAGTTCAATTCGTTTCGCATGCCAAACTGAATTGCCATAATAATACATTTTCATTTTTAGCATTATACTTGTTTATAAGTTTGAACGTAAAAAAATAAAGAATAGCATTGGTGTGCCACAAATTATGTCATTCGTTTAGTTGGGGTGTCCTAAAACCCTTCCCATTTACGGTAATGTTAAAAAATTACGTCATAGTCTATTGTTATGGTCGAGGGGTCCTTCAAAAACGAGACTGAAATCGATGACATAATATGTGGCACATCCCTAACCTCGGGGCTGTCGGTGTAATTTATAAATATAATGTACTTACAGAGAAAATATGGGATACAAAACTTTTATAGTCGCTGTTTGTCATAAATTAAAAGTTGTATAATATGTATGCAAGTATGTATCAAATCCATTCGTTTTTTTATTTCAAGTTGAAGTATTCATCAAAATTCCATAAATTCAATGATAATTCATTAGATCATAAATCTTGAATTATAATACAATCCAAGTAATAACAGGTTAACTACATTCAAAAATTAATTTTAACTCTCACCTAAACCCGCGAGTGCCCCACAAAGGCCACAAAATCACAGAAATCTTTTTTTCATTGAATATTATTATACCTACTAAGGTATAAATAGGAATATGATGTAGCTAATAGAATTTCATTATTTACCCTGCAATCAGTCTACTTCGAAGGCTGAAAACTAAAAAGTTAAGCTACTAATTTTAAAAATCTAATTCTGTACGCAGTCGGGTAGTCAGCATCTGTATTTTTATTATTATAACTTCAAAAATATTTCTTTCATTATGAAAATAGTTTTTGTAAGTTTACTATCATCCTGCTTCGCATCCTTCTCGCAAGGAGGTCAAGGAGTGGCCCCACAAAATGGCAGTAAGTGTATATTTTCTTTTAAATATTAATTTTATAGAGTCACGATAATAAAAATGTGCTATAATATGTACTATGGGCACAAATACTTTTACATTTAAAAAAAAGTGTTTAAATTTTAAGCTTCAAAGCATAAATATTATTGTGAAAATAAATATTATAAATAAGCTAGCACACGAGGTTGAAACATTTTGTTTGTAACCTAAATTACAAAAGCAACTTGTGGGCTGACTTGCTAAGCCTTATAAGCTATAAAACAACAAGCCAAAAATTACAAGTCAAAGTTAAGCAAATGCAAAACAATACATAAAAATATTGCAATTGCGACATTATACACACATATTACTCACAAATGGGGCATTGTTATTTTCAGTACATCAGTGGACACCAATTCAATTTCAAATGACTTTCTACTCCCAAGAAATGCGCAAAGTACCAAAGCTGAATAATCACGACCAAGTTTTATTACGCCGCAAACGCCAGGACAATAATGAAGACGTCACCACAGAAGAGTCCGTTAAATCTTTTTCCACCCCTAATAACATCATCTTATTTGTACCAACAGAGGCAGCAGATCCAATAATTGCTCCGCAAACGGCACAAACTACTCCAAATTCAAATCTTCCAACCGAGGCAACTAAACCATCAGACAGCCCAATTATTACAACAACTGTCCCCGAATTTGAAGAGATGACAACCAAAATTGCAGAACCAATAATTATTGCTGTTACTACAGATCGGATAAGAAACCCAGTCACTTCTAGTTCCAATAATGCTACTGCAAGCTATTATGGCGGAGGTATAGGTAGTTCATATTTTCCATCGATGGAGCAGGCAAAAGAAACCTTTGGAAATATGAGCAACAAGGCCAAAGAGATTTCATCGAGTGTATCTGATGCTATTGGACAGCTTGTTAATTCTGTCACTGGGGTTTTTAATAATGCCATTAAAGGATGATTAAGACATGATGCGAAGCATTAATTATCAAATATTATATACTAGTTTCAATAAAAAATAAATATCAGTAAAATATTCCGTTTCAGTATTTTCTTACAACAATTAAGTGTTAATAAGGCAAAATCAATTTCATACTCTTTAAATGAATGAATAAAATGCTCAACAGCCTCGTTTCATTTAATTACGTATGTCATAGTTAAAACAATAGGCAATAAATGGATGAAATGGTCAACTAAGCTCAAAATAAAATAGATCAAGCTATTACTAATAATGCTAATGCATATAAAACTCGGATAAATTATTATTAAATTTTACAATTCAATTCACTCTGATCGCCTTCATGTAACAGCTGGCTTCCTATCAACACATTCACCAAATAATATACTTTCTTTTAAATTCAGGAAACCATAGAGTTACTGGAACTGTAAATAGTTTTCATTAAATACATCAGAAATTATTTTTAATCTTAAAAAATGTATCTTCCGGCGGCTCTAGTTATCAATTTCTGCCTCGTAATCTCCACATCTTCTCATCACGTTAAGGACCACCACATGAGCACATCAATTAGGTTCCCAATATTCAAAAGCACAAACCAGGATGTAAATTCGAATTTGGAACAAGAACACTTCAAGGACCTCGCAGATAGCCAACTTAACCCAGGATCAGTACCAAATACAATACATCACACATTATTCTCGAGCCCAACAGGAAAAAACAGAGAGCTGGAAATATTAGAATCTTTAAGACAAAAGCCGTGCCCACTACATTTAAAAGATCAACAAACTAATATCATCCAACCACGTGAGCTGTATGACGGTGCTTCACTCTCAAACTCTAATCCTGACACTAATAACCAACATTTTAATCATGACCTCCCGTTTCAAGCAGCCAACGCTAGATTCCAAGAAAACAATGGCAACCCATTTAATCACAATCAACAAGACTGGTTACACCAAAGATCAAGGCAAACAGAGCAAAATAACCATAACTCAATTGAAAATATAAATCGAGATAGAAGCATCCATGACAAACAATTACAATTCCACAACGCACTCAACCCCGCAGGCAAATGTACATGCCCAGCTATAACAGATGCTTCAGCCGCTCTCACAGGATCCCAAGAATTTAATAATTTTCGTTCCCCAGATACAGCAGCAGCTATTAGCAAAGGACACAAATGGAATGGGGCGGGGTCAGCAACAACTGCGATAGGATTAAGGGGACATGCTTCTGGTAGTGTTGGTGTAGCTCATGGATTTAATGGTATGGGTATGGGATCTGCAGCTTCTGCTGGGGCGGTTAGTGGAGCTCAT
>JAQFZE010004170.1:0-11597 GCA_034695245.1 Dicyrtomina saundersi
TCCCCACCTCAAACTGCTCCACTCCCGCTGCTTCCAAACCCTATCCCAACTTGAGCCACGATCCATGTGAGGGGAAGTCTCCCCGACTTAGCAGTTCAGTAGTTAGACCACTGACCCGCCAAGCCGGGTTATACATCAAATTTATGAATATAAATGTATCTATTCCGGCCACTAACTTTATAAAAAAGCAGTACAATTGTGATAAATAACCCTGACACTGAAATGAAGTTCACTCAAACTAAAACTCAAACTAGTGCTAAACGTTGTTAATGTATGTTTATATTGTAAATTGAAATTGTAACAAGTTAGATATGCATTAAATGACAAATTGTAGGGTAAAATTTAATTCAGATCATTAGGGATTGTACACCCTTTAACACACTTTTACACGTACTACAAAAAACCAGCATGCTTGTATAAAAATAGATTTAAAGAGAAAGAACTCAGTCAACAATTTAATTCATAATTTGAGATACAGATGTTTTGTTTAGGAGTATATGTAAATTGCAAATAAAATAATACAGTACATACATCAGGCTCAATCGGTGTTTTCGACAATAATATCTGCTAGCAAAATTAATTGACATCTTAAGATTCGCTAAATAGTTTTAAAATAAAACAAAATTTAAATAGATTTACAGCTGCGGTATAACGATATACAACTGAAAACAAAATTTTAAATTAAAGGTTCATAAAAGTGCACATACCTGCTTCAGTACTTACGCATGCAGGTGAAACAATTTTTAGTAATTATTGTTAGTTTCTGTTTTATGAAAATGCCTAAACCTTCTTTTTTATAGGGATTAGGAAAAATATAAAAATAATTACGCAACCTAAGATAAGAACTAGGCAGTCTTGTTATGTGAGTTATGTAATAACGTGAACATCTATAAGCAAACCAGATGAATAGACAAGTATAAAATTAAGAAATAATGTATAAATGAGTAAAGATAAATTTGAGACCAGCGAGACTCACGAAATCTCAGTTGTCGTCGAAGCACACGTAGTAGACGTATGAATTTGTGCTAGCAAAAGATTTTGCTTTTGTTTTGTTTTGTGTGGTGGTAGTGAGAATACCCATGGCTTTGGGAACATGAAACAAGTACCAAAAAAAACAGGAGATGAGGTATAGTCCTGCAGGTTTGGAAGTACTCCCCCCAAAACCCGAGATTCTTTAGTTTGAGTTTGGATGATTTATTTATTTGTGTAAATTAATATATCTGTATGGTAAAGGTGGAGCGGCTAGGTCGGTGCTGTAATATGTGCGTACATATCCTCACTTTTGCAGTCTTTCTTGCGTCTTTTTCTCTCACTCTAGTTCTAGTTCATGTGTTGGTCGATGGATGGCGTAGCTCTTCCGACTACGACGTGTTGACTAATGTCAATATAATAATTAGGCATGTTTCAGATTTTGGTCTACTAAGGCCTGCTTATATAGCAGGTCTATTAAGGCTAGCTCAGATAGGTGGTTTCTTAAGGCAAGTTCACATGGGTGGCCCACTGTGGCCATTTGGGATTGCTGGTCTATTATGGTATGTTTATATATCAGGTATATTAAGGCTGGTTTAAATGCGTGGTTTATTAGGGCTGGTTCACATAGCTGGTCTACTAAACCGCTCTGGGAATATTGGGTTTGCTGGTCTATTAAGGCCCGTTCATGTTACGGGTCTATTAAGGCTTGTTTAAATTGGTGTGTGCTCATGTGTTCCACTGTCAGCATAGTGTTGTTTGGTTTAGGTATGGTGAGGATTGTGGGCAATGTGGGAGGACGGGACGATGCTAAACGGGTGAAGTTACAAATTTTAACACCGGGTTAGTTCAACCACACAGGGGTGTCCACTCAATGAAGATCTCCAGTGTTGACCTAACCCAAATTAATATGCACCACTCTAAAGCAGCGGCCTTTAGTTTATTATAGGTCTTTGTGATAGAGTAGTGCGACAAAGAAATCGCAAAAATATTGTCGCTCGTAGTCGTCTAATCTGCTCGCATGTTTGTCTTATTCAGGAACCATACTGTTTTGGAGGTGCGGTGAGAGGTCTAGGCAAAGCTAATTAACTTTTTGTAACTGGGTTGCATGAGACACCACGCTCATGTGTCCTAGTTGCAAAGAATGATAGGGCTCAGCTGCTGCCTTAGTTTACTAACAGAGATGTTGCCTCTGTTGCTGCCCAATGCTGGTACTTAAGCGTAAGGACAGGGTTGCGGCTTGGTCACAAACGAGCTCACAGCTCTCCGTGACGAATTTAGTACTTTGTACAAGAGACTTGGTCGTCACCGTCGGGACCCTGTCTTCTATGCTAAGCACAAGACAGCCCGCAAAGCCTTCTGCTGTTCTTTGTGCAAAAAGAAAGTCATAGAATGATTTTTGTAGTGGAGTTGGTAAGTCTTGGGATGCTGTGAAGTTTCTTTGTAGTCTGTTGGGTAGTGTGACTAGGACTCCTGGGTCTATACTTGACACAGACACCGGTCGTCTAACAGTGTCAATAGATAAGACCTATGATGTCCTTTTACGTCATCACTTTTCTGGGTATGTTAATGAGCAGAAACAAATTCGTGAACACGGGTTGCAATCCCTGGGTGCGCATGGGTGCTCAAAGATTGTTACAAAGAGTTACGTGCGGACCGCTGTTTGGATTTTTAAGCCATACACGTCTGCGGGATCAGATGGCATTCAGCCTGTGCTTTTGCAGAGGTTTTTGCCGGCCATTTTAGGGCTGTTAGTTGCTCTTTATCAAGCTTGCTTGGCACTGGGCACTGTACCGTCTTGTTAGAGAGTGGCTTAGGTAGTGTTTTTACCTAAGCTAGGAAAAAGGAACTACTGTAAGGCTTCTACATGGAGGCCTATACAGTTAGCTCCTGTTCTGTTGAAATGTCTTGAAAGACTGGTTGATGGGCACATCAGGACACCTGAGCTAGAAAGCAGGCTCAAAGTAAATCATTAGGTTGCGTAATTGCAGGGACTTGCCACGGATGCTGCTATTCACAGAGTGTTTGCCTATGTGGAAAGGGCCTTGGAGTCCGGACAGATGGTCTTGGGTGCCTTTGCCGACATTAAAGGGGCCTTTACAAAGTTTTATTCAGTGCAATTACGGATGCACTGGGTAAGTTTAAAGTTTGCTCATTGCTTAAGAGATGAATTGACTTTGGCCTTAGACAGACAAGTTGTGTCTGAGGTCAATGGTTTTTATAGACATCAGGAAGTGGAGAGACGATGTCCACAGGGTAGGGTTATATCGCTTTATTTGTGGAATCTTGTAATGGATGGTCTTTTGTTGAGACTACGGCAGAGAGCGTCGTCTACTCTGTCGCAAGGGTATGCGGATGATACTGGTGAGCAATAATGCGGCAAGGCGATTGGTACACTCACGCACCGTATCACTAATGGTCTTAATATCATTAGTGAATGGTGCGTGGAAGTTTGACTGAGGCTAAGTGCTGAGAAAACTGCTGGTGTTGTTCACAAGGAACACCAGACTCTGTCTCTCTGCCATTCGGTACAAAGGCGTAAGTATCAAAATCCAGCGAAGGGTTACCTTGGTGTTGTCTTGGACAAGCATCTTACATGAAAGCCACACTGTAATACAGTGGTGAGCAGAATGCAGTTTACTTCAGCTAGGTGCAAACGCATGGGGTGTAGAAAATGAGGGCTTTCTTCGAGTGTTGCAAAATGGACCTAAACATCTCTTATTTGACCTGTGATGGAATATGGGATTGTTGATCATGAGAGACACTGGACTGGCTTGAGCAATTGTAGGATGGCCAAGCTCTAGATAACGGCACCGTTGTACGGTAATGCGTCACTGGTTCGATATCCTAGGGATAAATTTAGGTGGTTGATTGGGATTGTAACCGGGCATGGGGTTTATGGCAGTCATGGCTAGAGGATAGGAATATTGGACTCTCCGCTGTGCTTGCACTGTACGGAGGAGGATGATACCCCGATTTACTGTATAACAACATGCCCAGCCTTTGAATACGTGAGAAACCTCTATCATGGTGGTTAAGTTATCTCGTTGGAAATGTTAGGTCAGGCATCTGTGGGTCAGCTCGTGGCATTTGCACGTGCCACGGGCAGACTTACATACTGACTCGGAATAAGGTTTTTATTTTAAGGGGAGTCTGCAATAGGCCATTATAAATTAGGCCTCGGCGGCGTCAGTTTCGTAAAAGGCTGAATCCCTGGTAATTAATAATAATAATACGCAATAACAATCAGGGATCAAAAGCCAACAACTTTAAAATAATGATGTGCGCACGTCATAAACATATTGCGCCTTTAAAATTTCAATTAAGAATGTGAACAAATTTAATTCTGTTATTTAGTTTAAAATTCAAAAGTATCAATAAAATGCAGATTGACTTCATATGCAACTTCTTCAAGGCATAATGTAAACTTTAAAAATAAAATTATATATTAACTTTGTCAAAACTGCAGTTTTACGATTTAAAATAAGAAAAACGTAATTATTGAGAGGGAAAATAAAAACGCAAGTGGATTTTTGATTCACAATGATGTGCTCAAGGTAGCTAAAACGGGTTTTGCAGAGGATTTAGCTCTTGTTTTAGACTCTATTCAAGAAGCACGTGAATTAACCAAAATTGCAATTGCCAACTTTTGCCAGTAAAGTAGAAGTAGAATAATAAATTAACATCAACAAGTGCAAGGTAATTATTATTGTAAAAAGCAAGTTGTGTGAATATCTGTTGGTTGTTTTTAAATTTTCTTTGATCCTGCATTAGCCATTAAAAATTTTACTAAGGATCTGCAAAATTTGTTTAGAACCCCAATGTTATTTCAAAATCAAAAAATTACAATTATTTACCAATATTAATGGCCTTGTCTTACAAACTTTTTGCAAATGGCGCCGTTAAATTAATTGAGATTTCAGACAAAATTATTTGCAGCGCATTTAAAGATAATCTTGCTATTTCTCACGATTTTTTAATTGCTTTATCATACATTTCATTAACACGTAGAGGACTTTAAGTAATGCGATCTACGTGGGAGACATCTATTTAACATAACAACATCTGTGTTGTACTTTTAAGATGCAAAGATCTCTGCATTTCTTTTGTTGGCGTTAAATTCGGAAATGGAAATTTGCATTGCAACGTTAAAGCTTAATAAAGATAAAGTAAAGCTTAGTTCGATGTATGTTGCAAACTAAAGCCTGAAAAATTTTTACGGACGGTTTTGAGGAATCGAAAATATAATCAATAGTGTTCGTTTGCTCTTCGGAGACAGGGTGTAAAGTTGTAAAATCATGTTCGTATGGCAATTAGAGTATTATCAAAAAACGTGATTTACGTCTTTAGAATAGTTAAATGTTTAAAAATGTCTTAGTTATTCAAAGTTATTTAGTTAATTATTTAGTTAAACTTATTTAGTTATTTAGTTAAAAGTTATTCAAATACCTGCTAAGACATCCAAACACCCAGGTGCGGTTATTTTTAGAGTGTATTGCAGAGGAGAATTGTCAGCTAAAATAAAAATAAACAAATATCATAACTGTGGTATTTAATTTTTTTATAAGGCTAAGAATTGACTCTAATTACCTTTCTAGACAATAAATTGCATACTTATAGGCAGTTATAGTATTAGGTAATGTTTTCAATAACTAATTAAGTTATTGTTTTTAAGAATATTTCAATAAAACTTACTTTATAGTTTTGACTGTAACGTTTTTGTTTAATTTAGTTGTTTGAATAATGTATACAGGTTTCAAGTTCAACGACAATATTTCACTTTGTAGAATATTCAAGATTGTAATTAAGTGTTAAATTGCTAGTAGCTCGAACTTGGATTTTTAGATTGCTCTGAATTCTAACGATAGAAAATTTAAATCTTTTCAGTAATTAGGTACTCAATGCAAGAGCAAAATAATATGATTTTTAAAACCCTATAGATGATGTATGCTTACAAATAGCAGTTCAGATTACTTCAATTTTTTAAGTAACCAGGTTTCCTTCAAAGATCATTTGAAGATCAAAATCGTTTAAATGGCGCAGTTGAATTTACAAAAAGAATTATTGACTTTACAATACCTACTTTAGGTTGGTTTGAATCTAATTTGTTTGTAGCTACCAAACTGATTTAGCGATTACTACCTTCAACAGTTACTTTGTATAGCAAAAGTGCTGTCAATATCGGTATTTTTTTTGTTTCTTTATTTTATTCAGTCTGTTCGGTTAACAGTTTATGGCACTCTACTGTTTACAATAGGTATTTTCTCGCTAATAGTTTAAATTTAAAGTGTAAAGAATAAAATCATGATGCACTTTTTTAAAACATCCTGAAAGGACGTGTATTAAGCGTAACCCAATATTCAAGAAATCCTATATGTGTGGAAATGTTATTATTTTACTTATAGCGGTAACAAAAGCTTTTAACAATAACTGGAAGCATTCTAGGGTTCAGGGGTCAGGTGGCTGTATTTATTTATATGTGCGTACATATCAAAATTAATTACGTACAGCAGAAAGGGTATGGCGACACCAGATTTTTACATAACTTTATTGTTGTGCAAGCTCTTCCATGAGGAATAGTCGGTCAGCTACATGTATTTAAATACATCAAATATTGCCAAAATATATTTACTTAGCTTTTGTTAGTAGTATTAAAACTTTTAATTCTAAAAATACCAATTTGTCTTCATAGGTACGTCATGCATCAATTTTTGCGATCTTTGTCTAACGTATCTCAATTAAATAGGTGCACTATAGGATGCGCAAGTTTCGTTTCCTTCCAAACTTTCAAATTGTTTATTATTCACGTCAAATCCAATACTTACAAGCGGCAGTGGCATGCTCCCCATATCTACAAATAAGATCTTTTTTCCAACCTCGCCGTTTTCTATTCAAAACATTTTGCTATGAAGCTATGTAGCTATGAAGCTATGAAGCTATGTATTAACATTTTGTCACTTATATTTAAACACCTAGACAACAATATATCCTGAAAGTTGTGTTCTTAATTCAACATTAAATATAATTAGATGACTGCAAATTATTAACAAGATTTATGAGTCCTATCCTTATATAGTTTTCAGTCTTATTACACTTACCCTTGCGTATTTGGTGTTACTTTTACCTTACACTCTCTTCCTACCTAAACATGTCTTTAAATTATTTACAATTTACAATTTTGTGTCACTGCATCCATGTTCTAGTACTTTAACACGCTCCTCGCCTTTTTTACAAGATTTTAATCTCTCATCATATGTTTTGAACATATTTGAAATTTTGAACACAGATTATCCCAAAAGGCTTAAAATTACAATTTATTCTTCAGGTTGCAAGTTGCAACCACAACGATGACTATTTTGCATGCATACTACAATTTTGCTCTTGCGATTTCTTACTTATTACTGTTTCCTGTTATCACAAATCATTGCCTTATATTACAGATTGAATTATTTTGTCAAAAATGTATACCAGCATTTGTAGCTTCGATCTCATTTGACTTTATAATTAGTTCCACATAGATTCCTTACAACTAGGGAGTCCAATGACGACCAGTTTTCAAATGACGACAATGACGATGACGACCAATGCAATGACGACAAATGACGACATAATGACGACCACGTTTTAGTGTGCCAATGAAACAAAATTTTCTATACAAATCCTCGTTTATTCAGATGATAAGAGTAACAAGTATAATTCAGGCTATTGTATGTTACTACATGTATTTATAAATACTGAAACAATATGCTATCTATTCCTGTGATTTGTTCGTATTGTTAACTCTTTTAAAATAAGCACGAAGAAAGCACAAGACGTCCAAAGTTGTGTCCCCTAGTTGAGACCTAAGCTTGGTGCAGAAAATTGCGGCAGCAGAAAATGCGCGTTCAGACTCAACACTTGTCGGTTTAATGGTTAGAAGATACTCGTAAACTCTTTTCAGGTGATAGCCTCTTTCTGTTTCATCTAAATTAAAGGAGTTAATGAACGTGTCCAGTTCTTGTGAAATATGGGCTCAGAGGGTCAACTTTGACCCGCGATTGAGAGGTAACCCTTATAAAAAAAATTACAAGATTAAGCCTAATAATAACCAATACGGCAAAAAAAAACTAAATTCAATATAATAATTTTTCACATCTATTAAATTTTGAAAGCGCTAACCTGTGTCGTTTTAGAGTTATTAATTTGCGCTAGGGCTATGTTAAAATCGTCTTCAATAGAAACTGATGGCGTCTCAGTAGTGTCAGTTGAGGCAGTAGGGGTTGACGTCTTTCGAGGCTCAGACACATCTTTGTCCGAATCAGGATAGTGACTTACTTTTTCATGAAGTAGTCGTTTTGCCAAAAGAGTAATTTCCTTAATCACTGTACGCATATTCGGTTGTTTGAAAGTAAAAGTGTTTAAATCCTCGTTAGAATAATCTTCCGTTGGTCCATAATGCAAGTACCGTTAAACATCAGATAAAATAGTTCGCCGGTCTAGAATTTGTGTTTTCATTGAATTAAAAAGTTCTGTGGCGATCGAAGTATTTTGAATTTTAGGCTTAGTAAGCATCACTGCCAATATAGTGTCACATGACAAGAGAGTAGCATCTTCCCTGCACAATTTTTCTAATGCCACTTTCACGACTTCCAGCGCGTTTACAACCTCTTCTAAAATTGTAACTTTGTCCTCTGAAATGATTGGAATTTTCTTTTTTGGTGAAAGTT
This sequence comes from Dicyrtomina saundersi, assembly GCA_034695245.1. NCBI lineage: Eukaryota > Metazoa > Arthropoda > Collembola > Symphypleona > Dicyrtomidae > Dicyrtomina > Dicyrtomina saundersi. Next base: position 8,676 of record JAQFZE010004170.1, read on the forward strand.
TTATCTTTCTTCAAAGGTCAATGATGGATTTATTGATGCTGCTATGAATTTTTAGATAGCGTTGAATCATCAAATATAAACTTGACTATCGGGTCATGCAATCAAGAATTGGACGCAAAACGTTTTTTAGATCATTTTTCATTTGTTTTGCTAAAAAAGCCCACTTAACAGGTGATTTGCAAAACATTCTAACTATGCATCTTACCTTTTTGATCACAGGAGATATTTTTAGGTGCATCACATCAACAACTGACAGTTCGATTGTAGTGCTTAATATCCCAGCATCAGTCTTAGATTCAGATTCACTTACTTCTTCTTCAGCCGCCTCGTACTTATCAGAATTTTCCTCAATTTCGGATTCACTTTTGGATTCACTTTCAGTGTCAGAAGTTTCTAAATTAGAATTGCTTGCATCATTATCTTCCCCACGCTTAGCACTAGCACTAGCTTTGTCGTTTTTATACAGAACATTCAAAACTCCAAGCTGCAAGCCATGCGCAAAGCATACTTGGTGCTTAAACCCATTTTCTTGCTGAGAAAGTTTACCGAATTTTAGCATCATTGCGGCCCCATCGCTGGTGCAGCAAACAATATCGTGTTTCATGATAACTCCAAAATCTTGTAATCGCTGGTCGACAAGTTTGAGACAGCCTTTTCCATCCAGGCTGCCAGGGCTTTCGTTGCTTTCAATAGGAACTGGAATGAGTCCTAAATTAACATAGGTATTTTTCTTGTGAAGGTTGAGATTGACGTATCTAGTAACAACAAATAGGTAAAACTAGAGTCACAGTAACAAAAATTTACTTAAACCTTGAAGGCTGTTATAATAATTAAATTATTAATGTGCAATTTTCCATAGAATAATGACACGAACCTTTTGTTACTTTTAGCTGTCCATTCGTCTACTGTCAGACTAAATTTTTTTTTATCCTTCTTTTTCTCCGATATTCGTTGAATTTCCTTCTGCTTTATTTGGTTTGCGTACTTGTCTACAACCTTCTTAACTGAGGTTGCAGAGCGAGGTAATGAATTAAATCCTGCTAAAGTAAAAATTCTTCGAATAGCTACTGAGGTAGCAATTGTGTGATAAGAAATCCCATCAGCAGATATTAATTCAGAAATAAGCGCTTCCATTGACGAGTCCTTCACCGGTTTAAAGAATTTATCTATTCTCATCATTTTTTTCGGACCTTTTAACACATAATTTAATAATTATAATAATAATGTATTTATTTTGTCGATTTGGCCGCAGCCCATACAACATTTTTAACACATAATATACGGATCACGTCTTTCGTATTACATTTTTCACGCAACCTTTTTTCTAATAATTCTGCATGAACTAATTACTTTTTAGTTATGAGAAAAACCGGGTGAGGATTCGATTGTTTCAATTTCTTCATCTGATTCAGGCTTACAATTTAGAACAATGCTATGTTTATTTTTTAGATGAAGAAGCATACCCGAATGGGTGCAGTTCTTTGTGGGAACTAAACTAGGTTCAGCAGGGCTATCTTTTTGACACAATTTACAAAGAGCTTTTTGTCCATCAATACGTCGTAAAAAATAAAACCATACGTTGGTTTCTGTACGATCTTTTATTTTATATTCTACGTACTCGTCTAAGCTAAACGGTTTGTCCACCACTCGAACCTGCCCTGGTCTACTTTTTGTAGCTGCTCGTTTTCTTGATGCTGCCATGACGAAACAATTTTTGAAGTAATTAATAATCTAGCTAAAACGATTTTATATTATTGTTGTTAACTACAACTACAAGAATACTTCCACCAGCATAAGTTTCCCGTCCGCCGACTTCACACTAACCTAAAACGTTCTGAGTATAAGTTGGCTACAAAGGGAAATAGTATTCGACGGCCAATGGCAGCAAGTTTAAACAGAAATATACGAGCTAAAAGGCTAAAATGTACTCTCTTAATAGAGAAGTTTAACGTCATGTGGTTTTTTTTTATTCCAGTAGAATTTTGTGTTGCAATTGGCAGTTTAAATGAATGGTCGTCATTTGTGAAAATGACGAAATGTTTTTGCTTAATAACGATAATGACGAACAAACTCAAACTGATAGTCATTGTCGTCATTGTCGTCATCGTTATAGCGACATGGACTCCCTACATACAACCACATTCACTTATTCCGAGTTAAAAACAAATCAATCACATTGCATAGCCTACTTAATAAAGAACCACAGTTACACTTCAATCCAAATTCTTTCTCGCCCTGTACACCACATCATACTAACAACAACAACACACAGCTGAATTGTCAGAATACATTCTGACCTTCTATTGTCGGAATCCAAACTCCTATAACTCAGCCACTGCTAAAAAATATTTTCCGTCCCCCTGTAGAAGATATCTTAAATGTCAAATAGGATTTGAACCTTTATCTGCAACTATTTTTTAACATTAATCCTAGTAGCTCCTCTTACCATCAAAACCATGACGTCGGCTCCAGCCTATTGCTAGCAGTAGTTCCTAAAAGACTATATGCTTTCACTTAGTACAAACCCTGCAATAAATTTGTTTTTTGAAAATACCTAGTATAAAATCACCGATTCATAACATATGACCCACATCAAACTTATCTCCGCCCGAAATCTAAGCCATCTTAACCCTCCAAGGCTGACTGGTTATCACTGTTTGCTAAGAAGACAATAAAGGGTTATAGTAGTTTGAAGGACACAAATAGTTAAAAATTTTAGACCATATTCAATATTGTTTATACCAAGCCTTACTTTAGAATGCCAAAAATTTGCTTTTGACTGCATTTAAAAATTTGTAAGGCTTAAGCTGCTTCCACATTAGGGATGTCAGATTTCAAATTTATCAAACCAGGACATTTTGTACGAGCATAAATTTTGGCAAAATTTCTCAATTTTGACACCCCCCCCCCTTTCTCCTCAAA
>JAQFZE010004171.1:0-11594 GCA_034695245.1 Dicyrtomina saundersi
TCCCGCACTATAAAGAGTTCGTAAGTAAGTATACAATATCTCAGGCATGTCAAGCATAAAGACAAATACGGTTAAAATTACTTAAGAACATTCTCAACTCATGAGATGTTCGCGCTAAATAGATAACCAACAGTAACTGTACTGTGTATGGGTAAGACCCGAGACGCAATAGTACAACACTACTACTGCTACTGTAAGGCTATTGCAATTGTGCTACAGTGTCTTAATAAAGTTTTTCTCTCTGTAAGTATTTATTACTGATTTTTAAAAACATCTGCTTTTTTGAACTTTTTTCTCTCTTTTTTAAATTTTTTTGATCCCACGATCGTTGCATTAGCTTTTCTAATTTTGGCGAGAATTATTCAACATAAAAGTAATTATTCGTTACATGATTTTTAAATGCGTTAGTGTAGTTTGATGCTTTTGTAGTTGTGGTAATCAAACACATAGTAAAAATGTATACAAATTTTTGGTTTTCATTTTTTACCACCATTGTCTAAGCTTCTCAAGCCAATTCTCGTTCTGGCTAATAAGAGCATCTTGGGCTCAAATACTTCTATAAAATAGAGAACTTCCATAGACCTTAAATTCAAGCAGGAATCTTACTAGGCAAAGTTCGCCATAAAAACTATTATGCTCAGACTTGAGAAAACAATATTGACTATCGGGGTTGCAATTTAAGCAGGTAATGAAAATATTTTGAGTAACATTCAAGATAAAAATTGGCAAAACATTGGTTTGTGTCTAGTAAACATTGTAATTATTTTTGTATTGAAAATTTATTTTTCAACGGTTACGTGTAAATTACATTTTGTTTTTATTTTTACTTAAAAGGTATGACATATAGAACACAAAGCAGCCTCAAATTGCAAGAAGTTTATTTAAATATATAATTAAAATATCATCTATTACTTTGCAGATTGCAGCACAATGATTTAAACATTAAATGGTATTTGGTTTTGATAATTTTTATTGCTAAGAGTAGAGATAGACTTAATTACTTACTGAAAATTATTAAACTAAAATTAATATGCTTTTTTTGATTTGCAGGTTTCTTATTGTTTTCATTGTTGCGTATTTACACAACTGAAGTGAAATATGATATGTCCCATCTGATAAGTCTGAATGAATTTTGGAAGCGAGGTGTTACGCCTACACTAATAAAATTAATCTTTCTGTGCTAGAAAGCAGACAACTATTTATTAAAATAATTGTACAATGCACTCACCTTTTGGTGCCTTGCGTATCCATTGACATTAGAATTTTTTCGTAAATATTTATGAATCTAAAGGGTTTTATTGTTAGAGTATGTAGTCGCCAAGGTAATTTAATTATTAGAAATAATGCTAAGGCATACTACACAATAGGCACAAAAATAATAATATTAATTCGAATATACGTAGTTGTTAACGTATTTTAATTTATCGAGAACATTTCCACAAGTAGATACAAAACCGTTTAGTTCAGCTCTAGTTTACAGCCAAAACACAGTAAAAAGGTATAACACAACATTATCTATCCATTTGCAATTAATTGCATTCTGTTGACACGTTACATTGAATGTGAGTTGGAAAATAGAATTATGAGCCACATTCAAGATTTTGTTGTGCATGCATCATCCTCTGTTTATATGTTCTGTGATTATTACAAAAACTATTATTCAAGATACAATATTAATAACAATCCTACACTAAGAGATTATTACACACCCCAGTCAAATAGAAGTATTAGCAGGTGTTACGACTCTTTCTTTTCTTTTCAGACTAAAAGCATGAAATACTTTGATCAAACTCCTGGGCAACCAAGTGCTTGCCAATTTGCTTTTAGTAATGTTTTGTAAGAGTTTGCTATCATTTACACTAAACCAAATGCAAATTTTGTTAACGACAATTCAGGATGTTATAGTTTTAACTACAATAATACTGAAGACTATTACAGTAAACTGTTTTCTAATTCTAAAAAATATTCTGACTCAATGGACTTAGCTGAAAACATTACAAAAACAGGTCTTTCAAGCTCCGTTTATCCTGTGGTTGTAATTAAAGGGACTTTTAATGAAAAAAATTCTACATGAAGAAAAATTCAAAAAACTTAAACTAAATTAACTAACACAGTATCCAACCCAACTGTTAAACATGCTGAAAATGAAGATTTAATGCCTTGTGCAACGTGTTGAAGTTAAAAAAGGAAAATACATATATTCGTTTTTTTAAAATAGCGAACCCGATGAGATATAAGCGCCTGCGCTAGAAAAACGTAAGAAAAGTAACAGGAATGATTTATGTCAAACTCAATTTTCTGAGCTAAACTTAATGACTTCACATTTTCAAGATATGGAGTTTATGAATTTAGACGTATGTGGACCACGAAGGTTTGCACAAAACCCGTCATTATACGAACATTTACTAATTTTTATCAAAATTTAAGGAAAGCCCAAAGTTAGCTTTATAGTTGTTTTAGATAGTTTACAGTAGGGAGAGACGTCAATTAAATTTAACAACAATAAACTATACCTTGCAGTGTTAGAAACTAGAAAGTATGCCCATAATTGGATATTTTAGGACAACCCAGATGTTCAGTTTACGTCACAAAATTCAATAAATGTTATACCAGATGGTTGAAACTCTGTTGTCATTGGGGTGTTAATAAACACACAGTAGACCAAAACCATATTATGCATTTAAATGTTAAAGAGATCCTGTAACTAAAGCTAATATGTCATTTGTACTAACATATGAGATGAAATCATTACAAAAATTGTATTTTGTTGACATTACAGTACATGCATCAAATATAAAGTATTTCGGTTACAACTTTGTAAACAAAATAACAAATGAATACAAATCAAAGGATTATGTGTTGCAAGATTGGAATCAAGCAAGCATACATTCAAGTGATTACTCAATTGGCAGATGCGGAACCAACATTATTTCATTTTTACCAGAACTGTGTATACTAGGGAAACCTAGCCCAAATAATGAAAATGATTGCGAATCGTCTGTTAATTTTCTTATAGATAAAAAACTTTTAACGTAAACAGCAAAATTCCTTATTCAATGGTTGTAGTTCTGGTCAGAGTAACTTGCGGTCAATTGGATCAATATCGTTTTAGGATTACGCGAGAGCAATGGAGGCTTAAACGGTCAAATACGAACTAGCAATGGTTCAGATTTTATAAACTTCACAGCAATCTGTTCAGTTAGAAGCTTTGCCAGGTTTGGATAATTTTGTAATGGAATGGCATCAGGATATGCTTAACAGTCCTACAGAAAATGTTAAATTTCCATGAGAATCGTATTTGCAATTTAATGATAAGTGGACTCTTTACGTTTATTGTAAAATGTCTGATAAATTAGATCCTAAACTAATTACTAGGTCAGATGTTAAAAGTTGGATTCAATTTATTCCAGCAGACGGGACAAACAAATGGAGATATAAATGTAGATTTTGCACTAAGCTTATTGACAATAATAATAGGTTAGATATAAGAGGGTCTATGCGGCATACTGAAATTAGGCAAGAAAATAGTGGGCTGAAAGAAAGGCAAGATGCGAATTTAAAAAATAAAATAAATAACGATTATGTTGTTTTTGAGATTCATATGCAGGCAATTGAATATTTGCAGAAAAGACATGTTAACATGTTTGAGAACGACAATAAAGTACCAAAGAAGGACAAATATTTTGTAACCAATATTCAGGATGAGTACTTTTGTTCAACAGTAAATTTATTCAGGCTTGTATTTTTCAGAATACGACATAATATTCCATGCCATGTATACCCAAGTATGATTAAATAATTTTTATTTTAAGTAAATTTTGGTCACAAACACTACGATGAAATGAGTTGTGGTTAAATTACGCGTTACATCGGGTCAGACATGGATCAACGACTTGTTGCCCACCTTAGTAGTAAAAATTTGCCATTTACAATTTCAGTTGATGCGGCATCAGTTAAAACAAATCATCATTTGTTGTTATTTATGATAAGAACTGGAGAAACTGCACTGCCGGTAACATACTTGTATAGACTGTTAAAAATTGAAAGCAACCCGACTGCAGAAGGGACATAGCCTTCTATGAAGGAAGCAATTGAATTAAACAGGCCTTTATTTGTAGCCTTTTTTAAATCCAATGCAGTAGGACTTTTTGCGGACGGCGCATCAATTAATTTTGGCACCCACAATTCTATAATTACAAGACTTAAAACATGTATTAATAACCAAATTGTTCCAGGATTTCATTGTATTAGTCATAAAAACCAGCTCATTTACCGTAATTACTATAATTTATTCAAAATAATTTATATAGTTATTATTCAATTAAAAGCTACAAGCGCAATGCGCATTTAAAAGAGTTTGTTAAAAACATGAATAAAGTTGTAAAAGATAAAGATGTAGGCGAGCCGCAACAAACAGTAAAGTACATAAAACTTAAGCGTAAATTTGAGGTTGGGTGGGCTATTTCAGAAGCAAAAGTATTGGAATCGTTTTTCTTGATGTACAAATACGTCGTACGAGATATTATGAGTATTCTGAAAGATAAAAAAGAGGCAGATACATCTATTAAGGAAGCTGCTAAAATCTTAAATATGTTACGAAATACAATCTCCGCGCAAACTCTAGCTTATTAGTACGACTTGACAACGCTAATAGTTTAGTTTTCATTGAACTCGCAAAAGCATGATAAAATTTTAATTGGAGTTTTAAATTCAATAATTAGGCTTAAGCAAGGCCTTATAACGCTAAAAGATAATAAAGGAGGAACACACATTTATGCACGAAGTATTTTGTCACAATCAGCCACAAGGTTTGTGCACCCATGCATATAATAAGTCGTCGTCGAGAGTCAAGTATAAGTGCATAATTCTTTACAATGTCATTTCTAATGATAAACCAGATTTCAGTTTGTTTGTAGCAGAATTTATGGGAAGTGTGCTAGACTACGTTGACAAGCACTTTAACACTAACATGTACTTAATATATGACATATAAGATATATTAAAAATGCCAGTTATCCAAAATCCAAACAAAGATGGCGTTGCAAATAGTAAAAATGAAATTGGTATTTATAGTGTTGATGAATTTATACCGACAATAAAACAGCTTGGAATTATTTATAATAACACTAAACTGAAACTGTCTGGGAATACACTTTCAAAATCAAAATTGTGCTTGCCTATATACAAAAAATTGCAAACATATCCCTCATTAATTTTTCAGGATAAAATGCGTTTGTAATATTTTTTATATTGGAATACGATTAGTAAGAAAGTAATTCAGGACATGTTATCATCGGTTTCTACAGCAATTGTTAAAAGTATATTTTCTATTGCAGAGCGTTTAGTTACAGACAAAATAAGTGGTAATTTGGGTGAAGAAACAATTGAATCAATGTTAACAGTAAGAGTTAACGCTAGAATACATTTGTCTGACTGGAATCCTATTGAGTATGTCAAAAGTTCTCATTTAAAAACCGATTATGAAACTCATATTAGTTCTAGGGCCAGATATGCTAAATCTTTAGATGAAGAGGAAATACAATGCTTTAAATTAACGTGAATATTTTAATGAGTTTAGACGAATGAGTCAAATTTTATATCGTCAGTGAAGGATCAATTCAATATCCTTCCACTTTATTATAGACGAAATTGATGTCTTTTCAAATATCTCTAAAAGCAAAACGATTTTTTTAATTTCATGCTTTTAAAGGACTTTTAAAATACGCATTTGCTTCTTGTAAAATTAATTAAATTGATTCTCTACATACGATTTAACTTTCTACGATAATTGTTGAAGAAAAGCATAATTTACAACTGGTTATACAAATTAATATTGTCAGTTAAACTCAGCAAATACTAAAAAGCCATTTGCAATACATTTTTAGTTTCAATTGGAAGATATTGCATGGTTTAACTATTTAAGTTATTGCTAACAGAATAATAAAAAAATAATTTAATTTTGCTAATAATTATGTAACGCTTTTAAAAAAAAATTATTTCCTTACATTTAGAAGAGATATTGTTATAATTATATAGATATTATGAAATATTGAATTACACCTAACATGAAATACAGATATACTTTGTTATATTGATTTGTTCACACGTAATTTATTATGTCATTCGGCTTTAAATAAATCATTTTTATTAAGCTTTCGTCATTATATTCATTTTTTCAGCTTGATTTCACTTATATTAATCACCTAAATGTTAAATACGTGCTTAATTTTATTTCTCAAATGAGGAATAATGTTATCGAATAATAATTATTATTATGAGTTAATACTAGTTTTGGTACCAAATACTAGGTTCCGTATCTGCTTGCAGTGGCATCACTAAATACAGGGGTACGGGTTTCTTAAATTCTTCACCTCCACCTACTGCCTTTCCCGACTACGCCCCCTCCCCTTCCCTTCTCTTGATATTTACGCCAACCTCGTGCATTTTCATTTCAATATCATGATCTCAGCTCTAGCATGAATTATTGTTCGTTTTCAGAAACCTTATGTAATTGTGGTCATTCTTAAAGACTTGATGGATTTTGGACCATAAGTACACGCTTAGAAAAGATCTTAACAAAATTTATTAAAGTAGGGGCTAACAGATTTGAGTTTTAATTTCAACACGACTACCATTTAATTTTAATTTTTTGCTGGGGAAATGCGTTAGCTACATGCAACACCGCTTTGTGCTAATATATCTACACCAAATAATGTTACAGTTGACCAAAATTAGTATTAAGAATTTATGCCACTTATTAATATGCTTAAATAGTGTTGCAACTGTAAATTAGTTGTATCAGGCCAGTGGTTAAAATAGTTTATATCCACAAAGGTGGTCCCAGGTTCGAAAATGACTTCTTGTATTATTTTAGAATTCCGTTAGTCACGTAACTACATTCATGGTTACATATGCAACACAGAAACTAGTTAACTTATTCTAACACATTACAGCGTAAATCACTAACTGAAATTCGTGTTGACCACTGTTAACACCTCCTGGTTTGCGTCGGAGTAACACAGCAATAGTTATAAGATATTACCTTTTCTGTTAATTTGAATATATTTTTCTAAGCATGTACTAGCAAGGTTCTTTTCTCTATGTTTGGGAAGTATTGATTACGTTAACATAAATTATTTGCGTAAGTAGAAATAAAAGTAGGATTTTACTATTTAGAGTTAGTGTGTAAAGTTGCGACGTTTGGTTTTGTGCAGTGCCATTATTAGAATATTTTTCCTGTTTTTGGAAGCGCTAAAATATGAAATGAAATAACCAAGACGAAATCTGTGATTGCAATTTGCAATACACATACACATTGAAGCAGTAACTGTGGCACTTACTACAACTCAGGCGTTTTGTGTTTGGTGACAGACTCAATGTAAGGAGCATTGTTTTTATTTATTGCATGTTGTTTGCATTCAGAGGATGTGCCACATATTATGTCATGGGTTTAGTCGGTCCTTCCTACACTAATTTTTGGCAAAGTATCACACATACGGTTGTTCCCAGCAGTGTAAAATGATGTCATGTATGAATGTACCCCAATAACCTTTTCCAGAAATTTGGATGTACCGCGAATATAGTATTGACTTATTGACTGCATGAGATCATACTTTGGGGTAGATCCCTCATAGATAAAATTATGACAATCGATGACTAGAGGGTTGGTCAGTCCTTAAACTCTATTTTTTGAATGACATAAAGTGTAGCACATCCCTTATAGGCATGTTAGAAGTTAGGGGATATTTTGCGACCCTGAGATGCAAGCAGCTTACTTGAAAAGAACTGAGGGAGAAGGAAGAAGGCGCGAGGATGCAAGGAGGTGAGATAAAGATTAAAGACGTATTTTTAAATATAAGATTAGGAAAGAAAAGGATGCTCGTCAAACTAATGAATGGATTCAAATAGATTAGATCCGTAAAGAGCAGGAACGGGCCCGGAATAAAAGAATTAAATAGGCAGAGGAAGGGAGGCTTGACTTCTCGAATAAGAAGAAGCACGTCGACAGCGCTTACGTAGACGGGACATAGGTCACGGAGCACGCCAAAGCCGTCATCGGCCCTACAACAATCCTTTCTAATATACTGTAATAACTGTATTGCCAGATTTCAAGCGTAACAGCTTAATATTAATAAATGTTTCCATTAAAGATTTCATGAATAACTGAATATTGAGTGCGTTAATGTTGTTTTAATAATTAATAAAATTTGGTAGTGTTATTTTCACTGTATAGGAAGTAGTATGCATCTGCATGGTTACTGCTTGGCTATGCTTTTGAGCTAAGGGAACCTACCTTGCTTGAACACATGGATTTAAATGAATTGTATCATAACGTTTTCTACTGTGACTAGTAACGTTAATTAGCCTATAGGAGGAAGAAACCCATGTTTTTTAAGGTAGGGTATCTTTGGGTTCTTTGAAATATTACTTTTTTTTAAATTAAAAAAAAGATCTTTGTTGGTATAGTTCGATATCAATTAACACCCCTACCATGTATTAAATTGATCTTCATTACAGGTTAGGGATCGTCTATAAGTGACATAGCAGGTTGGGTCAACTGGTAATGTATTATGTACTTGGCTATTCAAGACATCCCATATTAGGGATAGACATTTGCGGAATGGTTTATCTGACGACAGGGGGGTTATTCGGTCCCAAAATTAAAAAATTTCTATGACATCATTTATGGACGACCCTATTGAAGTTCAAGCTTTTTTGTTATGTTCCATGGCAGAAAGGTGGTAATTATTAGCAAACATTAATTAAACACTACATTTACTGGAAGTTATAATTTTTTCGTTTTTACAAAAGTATGGAATTTTCCACTGTTATTCCCACAAAATTTTTGTGACTTTTTATTTCAAGAAAATTTCAAACATTCAAATTCGAATAAAATGGGGATACGCAATTTTGCAACCGAACGACTATACTAGCAGTAGTTACTAGTCACAGTAGAAGACGTTATGATACAATTCATTTAAATCCATGTGTTCGAGCAAGGTAGGTTTCCATGTAAGTAGCGTTGGATACAACCACAGCAGTACAAAAGGCGTAGGCGCCGGATTCTGTGGCGTTTCGTCGGTATGCGTTTCGTCGGGTAGTAATTTTGACCTAAGATATTCGTCGGGTATGTGTTTCGTAGGGTAGGTTTTTTGAAATATGTGGCGTTTCGTCGGGTAGGTTTTTTTTAAATATGTGGCATTTCGTCGGTATGCGTTTCGTCGGGTAGTAATTTTGACCTAAGATATTCGTCGGGTATGCGTTTCGTCGGATAGGTTTTTTGAAATATGTGGCGTTTCGTGTGGTAGGTTTTTTTAAATATGTGGCATTTCGTCGGGTAGGTTTTTGAAAGGTACACGCAAGATAATAAAGTTTAACGTTAAGGAATAAGGTTTGAATCGTTCAGTTGAACTCGAATGAGTAATGGCTGTGATATTTAGTATATTTACGCATATTATGGTAAGTATTGCATGCATTATACTCAGTCTGTTCAAAGTTGATTATTTCCTCCTTCAGTTGGGTTCCACCAGTACTTGGTGGTGGTAGGTGTTTTAAAATAAATTATGGATTCTTCAATGGAAATGAGTGATTTTGAATTCAAAAAAGAAGGCTATACTGACAACATTCGTGACACGGGCAGCGAAATAGACGAATTAAGTGAAAGTAATGAGTGTAATGTAAAGACCTGAGTGAGAGTGACGAAAAAATAGGCAGTGAGAGTAAGGACGAACTAGACGACTTTGATGAAATTGTTGTATGTAGCAGAACTAAACGTGGAAAAGAAATTATTGGATTCAACGGATTTGAGTACACCTTCAGTAAACGAGAACCGATGAAGTTGCTACCCAAGAGAGTGCACTTAATTGCACTCAATTTGCATTATTGCACATTGTATTTATTGTGTATTTGTATTTTTTAATTTGATTTGCATACTTTGACAAGGAACATACATGATACGCTTGACCTCCTCGTGGTGTTCTCTAGGTAACGCTAACGATTCCGCCACATATTTAAAAAAACCTACCCGACGAAACGCATACCCGACGAATATCTTAGGTCAAAATTACTACCCGACGAAACGCATACTGACGAAACGCCACAGAATCCCGTGCGTTGATGCGGTGTTCGTTGATAATTTGGTTGACATTAATTATGGACCATCCCTGACCACCTAGCACCGAGGGGGCGGGGAGGCAATAAAACCTTTTGAATGACGAAATCACCATATCTATGCAACCACAGGAGTTCCTTGCTGGGTATAAATTGACCATGGGAGATGGCAGTATTAGGCAATAACTCTGTTGATCATTCATGAACCATCCGCGAGTTGAAGTGATGATATGGAAGTGGGCAGCACTTAATCATATTGATGTAACTCCGACATCAACAATTTATTTAGTCATCATCGGTGTACATGAATTTCAGTTATATTCAGGCCTAGGCCCACACACAGATCATTAAAATAATTTTACAATTTTTGTTGTGTTTAAATAATATTTTACCATGATAGACTATAAAGATCAATTTCTTAACTATTGCAGAATTTATAGAGTAGGAAACGTTGTGTAACACTTGTTTGTCTTGTCGTTGCAAGAGATGATTTAATTTAGTATCAGCATTTTTATCACCTGTAGTATATTACTTTAAATATTTACTTCTATCCTCACCGAACGTTGGGCACGCAAAAATAAAATGTGTTAAGGAATCCGGTACCCTGTACCCATATGCTATGCACTCCTCTGCTGTGTCTAGTTTGATTTTTTCTTCTTTTTTTCTAACAGTAACATTATTTGTTTCTGCTAATCGAAGTTGAGCTATTATTCTAGTTTTAATGATTAATACACGTTTGTTTAGGTAGCTAGCTACTAGACTAGTTCCCGCATAACAAATATAGTATGGATTGTAACTGTAGAGAATAGCTCGTTTCACATCTTGTTCAAAGGAGATCTGCACTGCTTTTTCTATGATGTTGTCCAGTTCTAATTCAATTTTATCACTAGTAATATTAAGCCATAGCTCATGAAATCCAAGATTAAATAGCTTTTGTTTGAGTTGTGTCACCTAATTATAGGTAGCCTCATTTTCTAGGATGAATTTACCTAGATAAGACAGTCTTTTGTATACAATGCGTGGGATTCTAGTTTCTTCTATTTTAAGTATCTTGCTTAAGTACATCAATGCTTGTCTTATGACTGTAATTTTGAGTTTACATCTTCCAGCTTGGAGCCAAACTAAATAGTCTAAAGTATTTCTTGGGAGCGTGAATAGTGAATTGATAAAACGTGTTTGAACCGGCTAAATTTGTCACCATATCTAAGTTCTCATATAACGCTTCTGTACAGGAGCGTTGCCATCAAAACAAATTCGAAGAGTTGGATTTTTGCTTCTCAAGAATCTGATCTACTTCTGTTTATTGAGTCCCATAAACCGCCGTTTGAACTTTAAGCTTTACTAGTTAATAATTGTGCTGCTTCACTAAAGACACCAGATAAAATAAATTGGGGATTAACTTTTATAATAAGTGGTAGTAATCTTAATTGAAGTGGTGCACGTCTAACGTTCAGTGAAATTAAATTATTTTTGCAGTGGACTTT
>JAQFZE010004172.1:0-11587 GCA_034695245.1 Dicyrtomina saundersi
GGGGTACAAAAAATGCACGTTATTGATAGTCCGTCTCTGTTACTCCGATATTTTCGAGGGTTTCCCTCGTCAGGTTTATAATATGTAGTATAGAATAAAATTACAAAATTATAATAATGGTATACTTGAAGTGAGACGCAGATGAGAAAGTTATCCGTGTATTGATGTAGTCAAGGATCTGTGCACAAGATTCTTGACCACTCAGTAATTGTGAAACTAGGTACTGGCCATACCTACAAAACAAGTATTCATGCAGAACAAGAGAGTGGAACGAGGTTACTTTTTTAATGCAGACATAAACATGCATACTGTTATAAGCATTAGGACAAAAAAGTGAATAAAAGCAGATTAGACTCTAGACAGATTATGTATGTATGTATGTTTGTATTTATTTTATTCAATTGTCAAATATTGCAACAAAACTAATCATTTATTTCAAAAATTGGACAACATTAGGGATAGTTTAAGGCAAAAAGAATGAGTACAGACATTTTACTAAATAATAAAATTACATCTGGCTTATTTTCACTAAATATGTATGTACAAGATGTTTAAAATTTATTTAAAGCGTTTAATAATGATCTACGCTGTAAGGTCATTGTAGAAGCTTGGCTGGATTCATAAATCACGAAGTGAGTTGGGTAGAGAATTTCTTACATTTATATACCTGCATTTTACACTTTTGCTAAACATCTCAAAATTTCTATTAAGGGATTTCACAGTATTCAAGTAAATACCTTTTACAGCATTGAATGTAAAAGAAAACATTTCGTTATACATAGAACTGGTATTACTGAATTTGAGGATTGTCCGCTTTTTTTAAGCCGTGTCATACAATATTCTTTCGGTAACAGATAGTTGCATTTGTCTAGTAAATATCCTTTCATGTCCTTATTCACTATAAACTTCCGACGGCTATTGTATTTAACAATATTTCTACACTGTTTATTATTTATTTCATACTTGCATGAGTACATGGACCTGTTTATTATATTCTAAAGAATATTAAAGTCATTTTCAGGCATGCATGCCCATATAGTGCTACCGTAGTTCACATGAAATAGGATAAGTGCATTCAAGGAAAGCTTTAGCATGTCAAAGGATATGTAAAGTTTAAGTTTATGCAGCACTGTAAGCGAGCTAGCAACTTTGTTCTTGACATGCATGAAGTGCTTCTTAAATGTTAGACTAGCATCTGTTATAACACCAAGGTACTTATAACTATATACCCGTTCAATTTTAACTGAATTACAAAATAGCTTTATATCCTTTGGGAGTTTGTTATTATTAGGCTTATGGAATGCCATAAACTTTGTCTTATCATAATTAATTTTTTTAAAGTTTTCCTTGCACTATGCATCTATACTTTTTAAAGCAGTTTTTAGCTTCACTAAGCCATTATTTACATTATACAGAATGTCAGGTTATGTCGATATACAAATGTCATCCGCATATTATATGCACATATAAGTAATAATATTAGGAATAGCTGCTAAGCTATTTATCTACACAATAAAAAGTTGGGGGCCCAGTATAGAGTCTTGTGGTATACCCCTTTGCAAGGGATACTCGTTAGATCCAAATGAATTCAGTTTAATTTTGAATTGCCTGTCAGTAAGATAATGGGACAATAATTTTAAAACACTACCATGTAGCTTATACTCTAGTTGCAATTTCTGAAGTAGCGATATATGCGATATGAAGTCAAAAGCTTTCCTAAAATCTATGAATACAGCTAGCACTGTTCCATAGATTATCATTGGTTTTTCATCAGAACCTTGGTCGAAGACTATGTATTTTTTACTATATAGCATTTTTACTACATTGGCATTTTCTCCCAATGTTGTTCGCCTTAAACAACACCAGTCTTTTTAAAATTTAATCTTATGATAATCAAAATGTTGTTTTTCAATAAGCAGGATCTAATTCACAATGTTTTAAAAATACATTTTAAATGATTTAAAGCAACAAGCTAATATTGAAACATCTTATGTTAAACACGTTGCCATATAATTTTTTATTTATACTGTCGTCTATTAGTTTTAGATTTGAAATGATTTTATAGATTTTATCTTATTTTATAATTTTTATTTTAAATATTTTGTTGTTTAAGATTATCATAAAAC
Source organism: Dicyrtomina saundersi (assembly GCA_034695245.1). Lineage (NCBI taxonomy): Eukaryota > Metazoa > Arthropoda > Collembola > Symphypleona > Dicyrtomidae > Dicyrtomina > Dicyrtomina saundersi. Next base: position 2,127 of record JAQFZE010004172.1, read on the forward strand.
TGCCTATGTGCAGGATACTTATTAAAATTGAATCTAGTAAAGCTATTCAAGAATAAATATGGAGATAATTTTTTTTGTGTTAAAATTTCTTGAATTTCTTTAAGTTCATCTATACAATATTCAAGTAAACTTTAGTAATAGTAATATCACTAAATCGCGTTTATACAGATTTAAAATCTGCATAATATACTTATTGTACCCTAACTGTTTTTCATTAAATTTGTAAATCTCAAAGTTTATTCTTAAACATTCTTTGTAGGCATTTTGACAATTGTTTTACTATTTTAAAATAAACATCACAAGCTAAGTAATGTAATTGTAAAGCTTACTTTTAATGGATATGGTAAAAACATATATTAAAATAAAAACTTGCTCTGTTTGTTTTGTTATTTCATTTTAATCAATTTAAAAAAATCTTGATTACAAACATAATGACTATTTTTATCTTTATTTGATAATAAAAGCAAATTACTATTGTTTTTTTTTCTATTTGAATGTAAACAGGTATTAAAAACCTTTTAAAATATAAGAGGTAATATAGGCCATTTTGTAATCAAAACTTGTTTATACGATTGAGAGTTACAGAGAACTTTAATTAAGAAAAATTAAAACTATTATCGAAGTCTGGATTTTTGTATTTATAAACTCTTTGTGTATCTTTTGTGGCTTTATTTGAATGTTTATAATATTACATAAAGTATTTAAAACATTTGTAATTCTTGTCGTTGATATTTATGCAAACCTTATTTTAGCATACCAGTTTGGTAATTAATTATATAAATAATAATAATAACGCAATTTATTTAAGTGTTAAATCTTTATTGGTTTAATGGTTTTGTTACTGCTGAACACCTTAGTTATGTAAACTTTAATATTAAAACCGGGCTAATTAAACTAAATTAGATTTTTTACTAATCGGCATTGGCTATTTTATGGTCAATTTTTAGAAGTTTGTAGGACAAATCACAGATTTACACTTATTGTTATTGAGGCGTCTACGACAAATAACTTCTTATTTTGAGTAAGAAAAATAACTTAACATTAAGTAGCTAAAACAAAATACTCAATGATCTTTTAAATTATAATAATTAAATTATCAATTATTGATGATTTATTGAATTAATTAATTAATTTTATTATGTAAAGCATAAATTGCTCTTAATGTAAGAATTAAGTTAAAATAATAACGTACGAGTGTAGGATCTGAATTATCTAATACATATTTCGTAATTTTACAAATATCCCTCTTAATATGAGAAATTTTATTTATTATATCTACCATCTGAGCATTAATTACAGCAAAAAAAGAATTACTTCTATGTCGAGGCTTTAATTAAAATTAAAAAATCTTTTAACCTTAAAAGTGAATCTCGAAACAATTGGACATAAGAAATCCGTTTTTTATTTTTAACTCAACTTCTTCTTTTAAAGTATTAAATAATTGAGTTGTTTTTTTAATGTTATTTTAATTTTAGTGCCTAAGTTTTGAAAACGATCTTTAAAATTTATTACGTTAATTAGGAAGATCTTATTTATTTTACATGCAGAGTTTAAGATTTTTATTGGACCAACTTTTAAAAAAGGACTAACATCCTTTTCAATCATACTATTTACATTTATTTTATAAACAATTTTTATGGGCTATTTCCGTATATTTTTAACGCGATTAGTCATACAACAATCACACTATCAGTAGCATTACCCCTTTGACTAACTCTGGTGCTTTATTATACAAATTTATTACACAAAAATACTATTCTATGCACATATTCGCACACTTAGTTCTTTAAAGCACGCGTACTGCTTTATTTCCTTTTATTGTGTTATTTGAAACTATTAGAAACACTATTCGACCTATAACCTAAGCAGTGCGACTTATAGCAAACATGATTGCGGACCACTTGCTAATAACACTTCTAAGTAATCAAGCTGTGAAAGCCACAACGTAAATTATAGGCTTAGTTGATATCGCACAAATCATACTCTTAGCTTTAGAACTATGTGTGTCTATTATTTAATCCTACTTGTTCTTAGTATTAGTAACTTTATATGCTAGAAAAATTTTTGACCATTCATAAAAGTTAAAAAAACCTACTCATTTAACTTAGTTAAATTAAACCCATGACCGTTTACAGCCTTAATTGGAGCTCAAACTCTTATATCTGGATTAGTTAAGTGATTTCACTCCCTACAATTAGTGTTAATATTACCAGGATTAATAATTTTAATTATAACTTCATATCAGTGATGACGGAAGGTCGCACGAGAGATTACATTTCAAGGACTTTACACATTTAACGTAGTCACTGGAATCAAATGAAGAATGATTTTATTTATTTATTTATTGTGTCAGAAGTGTTTTTCATTTTATCTTTTTCTGAGCCTTTGTTATTACAAAAGTGTCTTCTAGTATTGAAATTGGTCTTCTTTAGCCCCGTCTGGGAGTTTCTTCCTTTAAACTATTTACAATTCCTCCACAAGATACTATTGTACTTCTGATATTTAAGGTAACTGTGACATTAGCCTACCACTCAATTATCAAGAATAATTTTAGCCAAGCTAACATAAGCTTACTGTTAACTAGTTTTAGAGGTGTATTTTACAAGCCTTCATTGACGAGAGTATTGAAAAGTTAATTTAATATTTCTAACGCAGTATACGGGGCAACATTTTTAATGGCCTCTGGATTGCACAGGCTACATGTTATTAATAGAACCACTTTTTTACTGATTTGTCTTTTACGAAAAAACGTAGCTCATTTTTTCAGAAGGCATTACTTTGAATTAGAGGGAGCAGCCTGATATTGACACTTTGTACATGTAGTCTGATTAGTTTTACATATAAACATTGACTGATGAGGATCATAAACTATGCTTTTATTATAAAAAGTAATTTTAACTTCCAATTAAGCAATCCTATTTAAAAAAGCATAATTTTTATGGTTTTCTCACTAGCCCTGGTAATCTTAGTTGTACTTATTATTTTAAATTCAACAGTTTTAATTGAAAGAATTTTTTCTTGAGAGGAAATTAGCCCATTTGAATGTATGTCTGACCTAAAAAGTATATCTCGCCTACTATTCTCACTAAATTTTTATCTTAAAGCGGTAATTGTTTAAATTTTTGATGTAGAAATCACATGTGTTTTTTCTAAATTTATTCGTTTTAATTTAATGGGGCAGGAAATTTGATTGGGGCCAACTTTAGTATTTTTTATAGTTTTAATTGTAGTTACAATTCATAAATAAAACGAAGGCTCTCTAGACTACTAAAAATTTAGTAGTAGTTAAAAATAACATTTATTTTGCATGTAAAAGGTATATTTAAGATCTTTTTTTAAATAGTAAGCTTTAAGCATTTTATTTTAACCTGAAAACTAGATTTAAAAAATCTTTTTTTTAAAAGAAACTAATTAATAGTAAGTCACTGTTAATGGCCTTTTGAATTTTATTTTATAGCTTAACCATACTTAGGGATAAAATTAGCACTATTACCTTTAACTGACTAAGAAATGACAGAGCAATACCTTTTTTTAATTTCATTTTGTAATTAGCTCCGACCCCAAATATACATATTGTAGCCACTTCAATAACAAAAAAAAATATAATAAAAACTAATAATATTGCTGAATCAAATAAGAAGGTAAACTCCAGCAGTTACTAAAGTAGAAAAATGGACCAATAAAGAAATTGGAGTAGAAGCTGTCATAGACGCAGGTAGTCAAGCAGAACAAGGAATTTGGACTCTTTTAGTTGTAGTCGCAATGGTAATTAAAAGTAAAGGAATAAGTATAGGTTTGTTCTTATACATAAAAGGCAAAACAAATTGCAAGACCTAAAGTTTAATATTTCAGAAATTGCCAATTAAATAGCAACATCTCTTATACGATTTGATAGAATTATGACTATTCTAGCATTAGCAGATTTATCATTTTGGTAGTAAATTACTAAACAATAGAAAACTAAACCAAGTCTATCCTACTCTAATAGAGTACTAATTAAATTAGGTCGTATAACCATAAAAATCATTGAAATCACAAATACAAATACTAAAAAGCTAAACATTGTACTAAATTAGGGTCTCCTATATGTAGCTACCACTATAAATCAAAACTATTCTAGAAAAACAAACGGCTTCGCTGTTTGTTTTTGAAGGCGATGGGTAGCTGTTACAGAACAGAAGCTGAAAACAAATTAAAAAAACAATCATCACACAGTTTTTTTTGAATTTCCTGCCAAATCCCATAATCCAAATTTAAACATGTTACGAGATAAATTTGCACATAAACGATACAACGTTTAAACTGAAATGAATGAGCAAATTTAATTAGCTTAGAGTTACTGCTCCGATCTTGATTAATTTATAATTGTAATTAAAAAACGTAGCTAATTTTTTGTCAAAATTAACTGATGGTAATGCATGATATATCATTTTGAAGCCCTTTAAAAATAGGAAAAACAGGTATTGTTTTTAGGCTTTTGACTCATACGAACAATTTTAGGCGGAATTTTTCAAATAAGTAACGGTTTTAAAAAAACAAATATCAAACGTTTGTCGATAAACTCTTAACTTTTGCGTTATTTGTAATTAACTCGTCATTTCTTTTCTAATATAAAAATATTCAACGTTGAAATTAGACAAGGATTACAAAAGTGTCAAAATTCTAATAAATAATGTAGGTAGGTAGGAATTAAGAACACAAAACTTATTAATTTAAGACTTATCCAGTCAAACAAAGAAGTTTTATTATTTAAAAATTATTAAAGATTACAATATTTCACTCTAAGAATAAAGTCAAAGTGGAGCATTAAAAATGCTGTCTTAAATAAGCTCCTATTACTCTAATAGAAAGCAACATAAGCCCCAAATAATAACAAATAGAGTTATTTATTTAATTTATATTTTGTATAAACCATTCAAGCACTACGTAAAAGTAAGTTTAATCTCTTGAGAAGTAAAAGGTTAACTGGAACAAGGTGACAAGGAAAAGTGTGGATTTCACGAGATCTAGCTGACAACCAACTAATCACTAGGTTAAAATTTTTACTGTGCTAAGAATATGAAAATATGTAGATAAAAAATACAGCCCTTATAAAAGAACCAATGGGAAAAAATAGACTTATTGTTTCTTTATAGCCTTTTACTCTAAATATTAAATAAATTTCAGATACTAAATTAATAGTGGGCGGGGCAGAAATATTAGCAGCAGACAGTAAGAAAATTATAAAACCAAACCCAGAGATTTGAATTAATAAGCCCTTTATTAAAAAAAAGACTACGCCTAGAAATACGCTCGAAGTTTATGTTCACGATTTAGTAGAGGCCTGAAAAAAATACCCTATGTCTCACAATTAATAAAAGTCCTGCAGAACAATTGTAAGTAAAACAAAAGACAATGCCGCCCAAAACCAAGCCCAAGTGAGTTGCAGAAGAGTATGCAATTAGAGCCTAAAAATAATTCAATCGACAACAAATAAAACCTTAAAATAATATTCAAACTAAGCTTGAACTAATATTTTAAGATCTTATATAAAAAACGATATAGGACACAAAACCTAACATCTGACAAATTTAATACCTCTAATTTTAGTTTAACTCCAGCTAAAATCATGAAACCCGCAACGGGGGCCTCTACATGAACTTTTGAAAGCTACATATGAAATAATTATATAGGTATTTTAATCAAAAAAGCTAATTTAATAAATGAGAGAACAATAAACCTAAAAGTAGCTCTCAAAAATTTAATATGGTTTATTTAAAAGGATAAAATACTATCACTACATTTTTCATTAAAGAACAAAACTAATAACAAAGAAAGAAAGCCAAAGAAATTATAAAACGAAAAATACACAAAAGGTTTAAAACACTGTGGCTGATATCCCTAGCCTATGATCATTAAAAGAGTGAGGATAAGTAAAATTTCAAAAAAAAATAAAAAAGCAAAGAACTTAAAAAAGTAAGGTTTAAAATTAATACTACTTTTAACAAAAAAATCAGATATATTGTTAAGTTTCTTCTACTTTTATTAAAAATAACAATATAACTAGAAAATACTATACAAATAGTAAGTCAAAAAGACCAAAAATAGTAGAAAAATTAATAAGATCCACAAACAAAGACATTATATAAAAATGAAAATAACATGGAAAAATAAATATAAAAAAAACATTAAGAAAACTACTACTATGTAAACCTATTTTTGTCATATAATAAAGCCTTCTGAAAGCGTCAAACTCGCAAAAATTAAAATAAAAGTAAAAATCTTAAAGGTTAAATTTATTATCTTGTTATATTAATATTAGGGAAGACATAAGCGAACTCACAAGAAACAATAAATAAAAAACATTTCCATTAAGTTATTTAAAATAAATCCTGACTGAAGGCTCCCAAATAATAAAATAATAACAAAGTAACTTATAGAAATAATACTAGCATACTTAGCTCAAAAGAGAAAATTTTATTGATTTGAACTACTTTTTAATTATATATTTTGATTTAGCTCAATACTAAATACTACTTTATCTAAACGAAACATAAAATCATCAAACCTAGACAATTTAATTATTATAAACATTTTTTTATACAATTATTCCGTAATCAATAATAGATAAGATAGGAGTAGTGCCGAAAATATATAAATCTTTTAGAAATTTTTATGGAATCTCTTTCACCTATATATAAGTGTAATTCTGTTGTTTGGTTTCACACGTGTATATTTAAAGTGCGTTTTCAAATTCAATTTTTTGTCAAGTGCTTGTCCAAGAAACTTAAAAGGTTGTTCTTCTTTAATCAGTATATTTTTCAGGTTAAGGTTAATTAAAAGGTTTAAGCAATTTTGTGTATACGAAGATCTAAAAATCAATGATTTGGTTTTGCTACAGTTACCAACTATTTTATTTTCAGGTGACCAGCTTTCCAAATTAACAAGGTATATTCTTAGTGCGCTTTTAATTTCACTTAAGTTTTTAGATAAGTAGTATAAAATGAGATCATCCGAGTGCAGTAAGCATTTGCACTTTGTTATGCATTTAGGTAGGTCATTTATATATGATAAATAAAAAAGACAAGGCATAAGACATAAGGCGCTCTTGAGGCGTTTCTTGTTCTAGAAGTCTCAGCGCACTTATAAATGTTCTTTATTTCACTCGAATTTACCTGTTGTGAAAATCGGATTGAAACTTTGCTGCTGATTTCAGCTTGCTAATAATTACCTTATGATTAAACATGTCAAAAGCATCTTAAAAGTCTAAGAAAAAGGCTCCTGTAGTTTTACCTTGTTCACCAGCAATGTAGGTGTCATTTGTAAATTTAATTTGTCGAAAATGATTTTCGGATTCGTTGTTTGTGGAAAAATAATAATTTTGTTTCTAAACTTTTGTACTTTTTATTTACAATTCAGGTAAAAATTTGAGCTTGCGCTGATAAAACTGAAATCGTTTAGTATCTATTAGGGTCTTATATTGGTCCTTTTTCCTTGTTAAGTGGTGTTATAGGTGCATCTTAATAGATTAACAGTAAACATATCTAATTTATCAGATCTTATTTGCTTGAAATTTGCAACATCTTTTATTTCACTATTAAAGCTTTTCTATAATTATCAATTTCACATTTATTAACAATATGTTAAGGTATACCCTTAGCTTTTTTCTTAGTTACTAATTTATCATTTCATTCAATAGAATATGAAAACATTTTAGATCCTAATCCTACAAACTTTGTTACAATATTCTCATTGGTTTCTATTTTAAAACAGCCTAATTTCTTTTTATTCATAATAGGTAAGTTGAATATATTTTTAACTCCTAAATCACTAGAATCATACCACAGTTCAACATAATTCTTTAAATCTTCATAGAAATCATTAGTTGTTATGTGCAACATTAAATTATCAGTATTAGTTTATTTTATTTGAACATTATTTCCCTATTTAGGTTTTAAATGTTTATAAACATATTTATACATTCTATATTTCGACATTTTTAAGACACAAAATCCTGTAAATATAGGTTCATTAAATAATATACTCATTTTATTCATATGTATTGCTACTAAATTTTCACTAAATATTGTTTCCCGATTAAAGTTTATTTTATTTACATATTTTAAAGCTTTTTCTCTAGTAGTGCGAAATTTTATATCCTGTCGTTTTAGAATTTTCTCAATTGTTTTACTCTATACTGAATTATTTATTAGTTTAAAAAAATTCTTTTGAAATTCAAACTTTGCTTTTTGCTTTAATTTTGTATTTCTATTAATATATGGGTTTAACCAAGCGCTTTGATAATATTTTATCACACATTGAATTCTAAATAGTACTAATCCATGCTCTAAAGCTTGTTGCAAAGTTTTTTAATCATATACTAATCCCTTCTTATCTTCTAAACTTGCTATTAACTTCTTAGAGCCTCTATATTTTTTATCCTTTTCTGTCTTATTATCGTGTAATTTACATTTATATTTAGATATTCTTGACTCTGAACTGTTTTTAGCATTGAAATGAATGGATAATTATCATGTGAATCATGTAATGTTTTAGGATATTTTAGATCTACTTTAAGTGTATACCCAACATCACTATCAATATCTAGTTTCTGATTATTACCAGTTTGTGGTAAATTAATAATTTTTTCTTCAAAACACCACGTAAACCCATTAAGAGGTAATTTAAATGACAAAGCATCCTCATACAAATTAATTGCATCAACAGGAGCTAGATATAATGATTCTTTACTAGGATCATAATTACTCATATATTTATTATTATCTTTCACATCCCTATTCATTATACCTGATAACTTACCTCCTTTTGCTTCTTGAAACATTAAAAGCATATCTGGATCCGTTAAAAGTTCTATTTCAACCTCAGTCATTTTTCATAGCACTTTAAGAAAACCCAGGGGTTGTAGTATAATGCGCAGGATCTAATTTATAATTTTTTAAAGCTTAATCTCTAAATTATTTAAAAACATCAGATAATTTCAAAACATCACATGTTATATATATTTCCATATAATCTTTAGATGTATATCCAATACTGGATTTATTTCTTAAATAATTCTATAGCTTTTCACCTCTTTTATAATTCTCTTCTGAAATATTAGTAGTTTTTAGGTCATCCTTAAAATCCACATATCTAAGACAATTTTTGTATTGGAGTTTACTATAAATGTCTAAAAATAAATAAGGAAACACTCTTTTTTGTGTTAATAATTCTTGAATTTCAACTAATTCATTTTTAAAATATTTTAGCAAATTTTTAAAATTCGAAATCTCACCTTATTTAAAATAAGATGCTAACGTGTCTAATAAAGATGGTATAAAATTTATTAAATCTTTAAATGTAAATGTTATATTTGTTTCTCGTATTTGAGCAGCTATTGAATACTATTTTTCTTCTGTTTGGGGTACAATATTTAATTCATGAGTTTTACATGCTTTTGATAAAACCGTTTTATGTAGTTG
>JAQFZE010004173.1:0-11587 GCA_034695245.1 Dicyrtomina saundersi
GGTCACGGGACCATATAAGTGACATGTAAATATTCATGATTTTTAAAGACGTTTTAAAAAATATATTTTATTTTATTCTATCTCGTGTGTATGATTGTATTCGTGTGTTAATATTCGTGCATATTATATAATGATTATTATAAATGGCAGTAAGTGTACTGAGAAACGCAACTACTTTCAAATCTCATCTGCATCATCATATAAAGCTTTGCTGTATCACTTTGATTGCAGAACTGTCCCCAATTTGTAGTGCATATAATAAAACATTACTTGGGCTGGTCTTGAGATAAGAAAAAACCTCTTCATAATTCGTTATCTCTGCTAGTTTTCAACGCGGACCATCTGAGACGGCTAGATTACTTCAGTTATTAAGATGAGTTAAAAGTGCTTTGTGGCTCATTGCTGAATTAATTGATCAAGAATCATACATAAAAGCACAAATATGGGATTCTGTGCTAAAGGATGTCAAGCGATTTTCACTAAGAAGAATAAGTAATTTAGACGAGATTCAGATTTTCTTTATTTTTTATTATGTTGCAATCAGATTTGACTAGGTTTATCTCTTAAATTGCTATTTAGAATTCAGTTAATTTAATTACTAATTAAAACATTCTTTTCGGATTTTTTAGTTAATGTCCAGTTCAAAAAGCACTAGTCTGTTTTTCTCTTGGTACTCAGAACTGCAGTAACGTAGAAGATTGTAACTTTAAAGTTTATTTTTGTAGATAAATTAGTCGCTAAAAATTGCAGTTTTACATTTACGTTAATGTAAAGTCTTGTTTTACAATGCATACAACAGTTGCATCTCTTTTAGCATATTTAACATGCAAATTAGTCAAATAATATTCAAATAGTAATGTTATTTTTGAAAATATGTAAATTGCAATATGCAAGTAAGACTTTGTGTTTTTTTGACTTATTCAATAAAAAAAGATGCAATGTTTTGAGCAAACTTTAATTTTGAACTATTAAATATTTTTTTCAAATTAAGATTCACAGAAAAGTCTAGTGAAACAAAATGATTTACTTTATACAATTGTGTAAATTAATTATAGTTTTTATTTGAAAATATTAATCTAATCACTATTAAATCGTGCCTCGTAACACGTATTACATGGCAGAATGTTTATATTACTTCTTATCAATTTTATACTCTCTATCTTTTGAGTTAACAATGTTTAAAAAGAAAATAAGAATTTTTCTTACTTTTTGCTGTGTTTGTTGGCTTAAAATTGTTTGTAATTACATATTTATCACAGCACTTACCTTTCAAGGCTGTCAATTGGCTCCAAAAACTCGATTGGGCAACTTAAAATTTCACTACGGTAATATGTTTGAGGCTCGTTTATTGGTGTCTTATCTCCGTCAATATTTGTAATGGTTTCCTGTTAACAGAAATAATGGCATGTTATTTAACCTAATATAATATTTATGCGTTATCGGAAATATCAAATACAAAGTTAGGAAGGTTTATTCAATTAATTAAGAATCCTTATCTAAAGAAGATAATGTTGTACTATTTAATTATACATTTTGAAAACATTAAAACTCAATTAAATTTTAAAGTTTAGCTATTGAATTAAAAAATGAAAAAAGGGCTGTATATTAAAAGAAAGAGCAGACACCAAAATTTGTTGACGCTGTTCCTATAATATTTGTTTTTTGATGGTTTTGTACTGTTCAATACTTTATTTCCGTTCATGTAGTTGGCACGATAATTTTATTATTTAGAACACGTTTAAAATGTATTAAATTTCCAGTCAATCTCAATACAAAGAACAGAATGCACCAATAACTAATACACAATAAACTTAAGAGAAAGCGTAAAAACAATTACTGAATTCAGACAATGTATTTATAACAATGTAACATCTCTCACTAAAATCAGACACAATTTATCGAAAAAAGCGGCATCACAGACTTATGTCTGCCATTCCATTTATTGGTATGCAAAAACGCTTATTGCCTGGTGTGGAACTATATTAGCATATTGTTTTATTAGCATATTGTTATTTCAGGCGCCATGCTTCACTATTTGGTGTATAGCCTGAAAATAATGTTAGAACTAAATAACTGGTGTTTAACTTTATTAATTATGGTGTCAGACTATTGTGAGTAGTTTCAGATTTTAGCAAGCATTATTTTGGATTTTAGTGCGTAGTGTTGAACTTTAAGAAGTTGTGTCGGATTTAGTTTTGGGGTTACAACGGTTTTTAGTATTATGACAGACCTAAGCCTCCAGTGTCAAGTTAAAATAGTGCCAGAAATAGTGTTAGTCTTTTCAATGGCGCCGGACCTATGTCGGTGGTCTTAGCCTATAGTTGGTGCGTTGTCGGATTTGAGTAATCGGTATTTGACTTTAATAAGTATGATTAAGACGTTTTAAAGTGCTGTGTAACTTAAGTTAGCATAGCATAGGATTTTGTGCTTAGTTTAGAACTGCATAAGTGGTATCCGACATTAGTATGTATGGTGCTGGTTTAAAATTAGTAGTATTATTCTTTATTTTGTATAGTGCAGTGCTTATGTAAATAGTGTTTAACCTTATCATAGTGCTGCTTTCTAGTAACAGGTGTCTTGTTTCAGTATGTGGACTCATACTCTTACAAGCGTTGTGTCGGTGTTTAAAGTTTTGTGTTGCAAGTTAGGATGTACTTTTTTAGATTTATACATGTGCTATTGGACTCTAGTAAGTATGGGTCGGCTACCTAATAAAGTCTGACTCCACTAACTTTTGGCAGACTTGTTTATTGTTAAAAAAATAATTTAATTCTAATTTTATGTTATTTGATATAGGGGATTTGAAAAATCTTGTATACTTAAACCTTTGCACTAGCAACTGTTAAAATGCGTGTTATGATTTTTGAATTTACTCGTTGCCTTGTGTGCATTATTTTGATAGTGCTGTGTGATATTATGTATATGTTAGTTGCGCTGTAATTGCCTGTAATGCCGTAATATTGTTATTACTGTAAAAGTGTGGTATTTTTATTTCATATTGTTGCAAACAGGATATGATTTCTAGGCCAAAACCCGTGTGAACCGAAAATTTCCGGGTAGTTAACCGCATTTTCTTGGGAAGTAGCTTTTAATTATTGTGGGATGACTAATTTTGCAGTTCTATGTTTACGTTGAACTACAATATAATTTATGTACCTACAGGTCACTAGCATTTGCGCACTAATTACGGTAACTGAAATTGAATATTAGTTATAAGTTATATATGTCAGATTATTTTGACTTTTAGATTACTTTGTAGTAATGTTCTTCTACTAGCTGTTAGTAATATTACAGAAAACGTTTTAAGTTGCATAACTACAACGTAGTGGCATCTTTACAACAAAACAAATTTTACTTTAGTTTGTGTTTATCCTGCAGTTTTTGTTTATATACTAAAATTAGAGAATAAATTCGTGTTTTTGTTATCAGCATAAACGTGCACGCTCGCTCATATTAATTATTAGTAGGAAAAGCATTCGCAAATATCTAACAACAGTGCTCATATGCGCATGAGCAAAAGGTATATATTACTTTTCTATTGTAGCATAGACCAAGTTTGATGCTGGATTTTATTAAGCAGTGTATGTACTCAATAAATATGATGTCTGACCTTAGTATGTGGTGTGAAACCTTATTAATTTTTCTGACTTTAGCATGTAGGGCGCAAAATTCAATTGGGTGGTATTGGCCCCAAGTTAGTGTGGTATATGATTTTATAAGTATGGTGTCGGCCGTTTCTGAGTACCTTGTGACTTCAGTAAGTGTCAAGCTTAAGTGATTGATTGATTGATTGATTAATTGATTTTCTTTATTGTGCCTGAAGGCGTAGCGCCCATCACATAAAGTTAGCAAAAAGTATTTTTGAAATTACATGTTTGATTATATGTTTGATACAATAGAAATAATAAAATTATAATAGTAATAATAAATGGTATAAAGGTTATATAGTGGTATAATAGTTGTTAGTTTATAGATATATCTATATAATATTAATAAATTGGTACACATAGTATAAAGGTTATATAGTTGTATATTAATTGTTAGCTTAATAGTCAATATTAATTTAATAGATATTTATTTAAGCTGTAGGTTAGATCCAGATCCAGTTGTTTGATTATCGTTTAAGTTATGTCTCCATGGTAAATTGCTTGATGTTTTGGAAGTTTTGAAATCCGGAAACCGTAATAATAAACTTGACTGTAGTATTTTAAGGTTTATGTCAGCGGGTTAGTTCCAGTTCCAGTTGTTTGATTTTCGTTGAGGTGATGTACAAGTTAAAAGTGAAAAGTGATCCAGGGATTTTGGCTCTTTTAAATTACATAAAATACACGGTATTCAAGATTTCTCCTTTGGTGTTTCTTACTGGTTCAGTTAATTGCCGGATTAGCTCCAAAGAGAAGTAATAGTTTTTAGGTCCATGGATGTTCCAGAATGTTGTTTTAATTATGGGACTAGATAAGACTAGATGGTGTATTGGTATTGTTTGTTGACTTTAAATTATTGTGGAGGGGTGTTGTTTTATTCTTCCTGTTTCCAGAGTTTCTTCCCCTCAAAAACGAAAATCTCCCCGTCTTCTTCGCACTTGTTGAAAGCTTTAATTTTCACGACTTTTTTCTCATCCCTCAGCATTTTGATTTCTTTCAACATTTCTTTTTTTACCTCCCGTTCCTTGACTGTCAGATTATCGCTAATTTTGTACTGCGTTTTCATGAGCTTATTGCTTTGCATTAACACGTTAATTGCTGTACTTTTACTCAGGAGCTGAACTAGTAGTGGTGATTGATTTTTCTCCTCTTCCTCGGCATTAGTTTTACTTCTCAGTCTTTTTGCGGAAAGTACCATGACATGTCTGATTTCTAATATTTTTGTAATAACTTTTATTGCCAATTCAAGAGGATCGTCATCGTTTTTTGCTCCATGGATCAGAATGAATGACTTGTCGGCTCCGAGGTTTTTGTCCATAGCACTGAGGCGAGATTCCACTCTTCGTATCCAACTGTCAAATTCTTTAAACTGTGAGTTAATTTTGGTCAATGCATCGCTTACTGCTTTTGATACTGTGGCTTCCAAGTTTTTGTCCAATTTGTCGATCTTTTTTCCCATAGTTTCCAGTTTTTCGATCTTTTTTTCCATGGTTTCCAGTTTGTCGATATTTTTTTCCATGTTATCCAGTATGTCTAGTTTTTTCATTATTGTAGTAAGTGGGTCCGAATTTGAGTTCGAGCTGGATCCGGATCCGGATCCGGGTCCATTCTTTTCTTTAGACATTTAGAGGTTTTAATGTAGTTTAATGTGGATTAATGTAATAAGACCTACAACGTGTCTGCTTTTGGTTCCACTATTGGAGGTATTTATATCTAGGCAAAAGTAGCTGGTTGCACGTGTTATAAGTGGAAAGGAGTGGAGTGGAGGGGCGATTTTGTGTTCCAGGTTTTGTTAGGTGATCTTTTCTCACGAGGCAGAAATTGAGAGTTAACACGTTCGTTTTTTGGATCAAATTTTACAAACTAGTTGCTGACACTATAATCTTCGATCCGATGCTTATAGAGTATAATGTTTGGAATATGTTAATGTTTGTTCGAGAGTTGTAACTTTTTTCGTTTCCATGGAATTTGGTTTTTAATTTTAAAGTTTTTTAGCTTTGGAAAGTACTTGTTGTAACTTCAAACGCTCGCGCCCCTCAAGCTTAAGTCAAGCTTAAGTGCGTGGGTTTGAACTTCATTAAGTGTTGTCTGACATTATCATGTTTACTGCCAGGCCTACCTTAGTATTTTTTTTGACGGGTTGAACTACGTTGTTTTATGCTTAACACTTGTCATTGGGAAGCGTGTATATAAATGTGCTCGCCTGTTAAAATACAAAAGGTTTATACCGCCTAATATAATGTCAATAGTATTTAAATCGTTAGTTTTTTCGGAAATTGACTACGGACTGACTGTTTCAGCTGCTGTGTCTAATACTATATTGGACAAATGTCAAAACATAATTGATCACTTTCTTAAATGCTTAAGCATTAAAGGGTATTATTTTAATTTAATGTTAAAGAAGCAACTTGGTTATCCTAAAATAAGCCTAGCAAACGTATTGATATGTGCCAACTCTATGAAATGTCTAGTATATTTACATTTAATGAACGAATTGTTTACATTACTCTTTCCATGACTTAAAATTTTGTGAAACAGAAAGATAAACTTGACTGTATTCTTTAAGTTTGTGAATCCAGAGAAGGGCTTAATTTGCGTAACAACCTCAAACTTAGTTTTAAGGAGGTCTACATGTTTCCGTAAATCATTTCAATACAGAGCTGTTTTACTATGGAATAGCCTGCCATTAACTATCCTCAACCAATACTTGCAGAAAGACTTTCAGTTTGAGCTTGGTAAGTGGATACTTAGTAAGCGAAATGATATCTATGTATAACTCATTATTCCCAAAATGTCTATTTTAACCTTGTAGAATAGTTAATTTAGTAATTAATGTCTATTCCTGAAAATAAGCGTAATTTCACTTTGTGTTTGGGACAATAAAGCCATTACCTTACATTAAATTACATTACACTATTTGACTATTTACTTACCTAGATGTATTGGTTTTATATGGTACTTTGTGTTAGCACGAAAAAAGCTTAAAATGTGTTTTCCTTAAATTTAAAATAATTTCAATTGCATGTTGCTTAACCAGTGTGCATTTGTTTTAAAATTAAAAATGTGCAGAATCATTAAGTTTTTTTCTTGTTTTTGTTAGCTTTGTTGTAAATAAAGTAAAACAATTAGTTTATTTTATCATTATTTTTTAAATTGTATGATGTGCAGAAACAGGAATTATTTAAATTGAAATCAGTACCACGTGCGGTGAATAAAAGCATATATCATATTTAATATTTTCATATTTTGGTTAACGCATATCAGATATTTGTACACTATGAGTTCCAAGAGACAGACTGGTCACTTTTTAACTTTTTCGGCTCAAAAACTCGACTACAGCTACGGCCGACTTCACCGAGTAGCCCAAAATCTCATGACTTGAGCCTTTATAAGCCGTGAGTGACAAAAATGAGTCCTGATGAGCTTTGTTATATTTTGATTTTTCTGACCGGGGCCACGGTCAATAAACAAAATGGGGCGTTCACCTAAATAATGTCTTACACTGCTTATACCAATCAATATAAATGTTTAATTTGCAGATTATGCATTGTGTTTAATAAGGTGATATTTGTTTTACGTTTAACCAGATTTTTTCTCAATTTGTAGTTTGTTTTTTACTTGACTTACAAACAAAGGTTCATTCAATTAAATATTATTTTTATTAGCTACGGAAATAAGTATGTAACAATATTCATGTAGTACTTTAAAATTTGTGTTCAGTAGTCACTGTCGTAACCTTTAAACCATTTTCTAAAAAGAAATTTCTGCGTTTTTGAAAATTCGAAAATTTTCATGTTTTCCAAAAAATAAAGTATTTTGAAAAGGCCTCAGAAAAATGTTTTTTTTTCGAGTTTTCAATAACGCATAAATTTCTTTTTAGAAAATGGTTTAAAGGCCACAAAACCTCAAATATTTCAAACATCCGATGAAAAATGTAAAAACTGCAAAGCGGCAAAGTTTTAAAAATTAGTATTTTTTAAACTTTGGCGGGCTACTGTGGACGACCGGCACAATTTGCGACAGAACTATTTTAGGGTTGTAGTACGTTCGGGTGGATCAATCAATTGTGGATACTTTTTTAAAAATCGGAGCGTGCAAAATCGTGTGGTTATCTTGTAAGATTTCATTATGAGAACAATTACTCTTTTCTGTACAATTAATGTGTAACTTTTAACCATTAATTTATTTATTAAGAAGAGATACTAATCATATTTCTCTGTATTTTATTTTGTGATAGAGTAGTTCTTTACTAATGTATTATGAAATTACTGTACACTAAAGCGACGGTTTAAATTTTAATATTACCTAAGTTTTAACTATCACTCCTTTATTTATTTCATATGGTGATTCAACTTCCTTAGGTAGCCAATACTTCAAGCATCACTCATCGCCAAAATCATAGTATCTCACTTACTTATTTTCATCCACCTGATAGACCTTCATCAAATCGCCAAAACAGTGTTGGCTGACTCTTACAAGAGCATTACTGTTAAATCGCTGCCCACAAATAATTTTTGCTGTATGCTATATGTATATTTATTATTTGAAGTATTACTTAATATATCCGCTCAGATTAAGTCGCACATTGAAAGTCAACAAGTTTGTTTCAAATCCTCATTAAGGTTTTGGAATTTACTTTGGATTGAGGTTTTGTTAGATACGACTTGGTTACAACCATTTTATCGCTTTTAAGCAGTTGAAAAATGTGAAGTTTTGACCATTTTTTCATGTATTACACTTTTAGCCTATAGCCAATCTCTGCATCATATTTGAATTTTTTAAACGTCAAGCAACACAATTGGCTCATCATATTACTTAAACAAAGTACAAAATCAAAAGTAACGAGGCCCGTCTTGCAAACTGCATGTAAACGTCTTCAGTATTTGAATATATATAATGTTTTACAAATAGTTGTACGTGTTACATCCTAAATTTTAATACAGAGTGGCCTAAATAAATCATTAACCTGAAATTGCAGGGTGGTCAACAAATTACATTAACCCAAAACTGCAGGGTGGCCAACAAATTACATTAACCCAAAAGTGCAGAGTTAACCACAAATTACAACACTAGCCCTAATGTACGCGGTGCACCAACTGCCAAAGTGCATTAGACCCAAAGTACTGGGTGGCACACAAATTATATTACTTCTAAAGTACCACACGATACAAAAATAACAGCTGTAAATTACAGGGTAGCGAGCAAATTACATCAGCCCTAAAGAACATGCCTAAAGATTAAATCACCGCTCATGTACAGGGTAAGATACAGATTATATCACCTTTAGGTAAAGTAGATCACACAAATTATATCACTCCTAATGCACAAGGTGGCCTACATGTTACATCAGCACTAAAGTACCGGGTGGACTACAAATTACATAATCCTTACAGTACAGTGTGGCCCACAAATGTCCCAAAAACATCATTCCTATAGTTAATAGCCACACTAAAACACTGGGAGTTCCGTTACTAAAATGACACTTTGGAAGGCCATTAGCTAAGTAATACTCCTACTTTTTGTTCCGATGCTGTCAATCCGGCATGCCAGTACTACAAGGGATCAGGTGCTTTCGGTTAATGTTGTGGTTAAGTGGGGGAAAGTAAAGAAGGAAGAGGGGTACGTCTTGGGAATAATTATCCCGGGTATTTTGGGGCTGGAGGAGAGGAGGCGAACAGCGTGTTGGGATTGACAGGAAGAGAGGAATGGAGGGAGGGAGACAGGGAAAGGGGACATGGAGCATGTAGATTAGTAGGTAGGTACACGTAATGCCTAATTAAAGGAGATGCAGTTGAATGGGATGCGAGAGAGACAGAGAGAGATGTAGGTACATAGGTAGATACACGTAACGACTAATTCAATTAAATACAAGGAGACGATGAGGAAGAGAGATAAAAATGACGTGGCACGTACGTAGCAGTTGTAGTATCGATTCAAAAAAAATTTGAACCTAGGCATGGAGAGAGATGGGACGCCGGGGAAAGGAGACAAAGCATGTAGGTATATACGCACATAGATGCGTATTGTATAATTCAATTAAATGCTATGAATTCGCATGAGTAAGAGAGAGAGAGAGATGTGTAATTCAATTAATTACAATGTAATGCTACTGAATGTAAAGTGGTGAGATAGATAGAAAGAGAGAGAGTTATAATATAACGTATACACAGTTGTGTAAGTCTCACTTTACTATGCAATTTTAATTTTATCTCGCAAACGACTCGAAGGCTGAGAATGTCCTTTACTAATTTAAACCATGAAAATTATTATTAGTCTTTAACTTGGTCTAATTTGGTCTTTATGCTTAAGATCACATAAGATATTGTATAAATTTACATACTTACTCCTCATATCGCCGGACTATGTTCATAGCCAACAAGATATGAGCATACTTTAAGGGTCTTTAAGGTTTTACAAATATCTGTTATTCAAGAAGCAGGGACAGGACTAGTTGGCGTAGAAAAAGGCAACTATGAACCCATTACCGCAACGCAAACAGTTTTGGCATCATGACGGTAAGCACGATTCTCAAATAATTTCTGGATACACGTGTGTGCTGGTGTTAGTCGTGCTACTACAGATAGCATTGCGCTATGGTCATAGACTAGCCCCGTGTAGATATTTATCACAACCTTGCCTGAGCTTAGTTTCGAACAACTACAGACTCATGCATCGATTTTTTAAAGTCTCACAAAATTGACTTGGAAGCATAAAGTTTTTAATTTATTGGATTAATTTGTTATTGTTTTGTAATTATTATTTTATTAAATATTTTTATTGTATTTTGTTTTGAAATATTCATTCTATAATATTTTATTCTTAAAATTTTTTTAAATGATATAATAATTTTTATCTTTTCCTCTGCCAATCATAGTGGGAATTGGATAAAGAATGTAAGTCAGAAGTTATTCGTCCACGCCGCACTGTGTGGTGGCGTGGATATCATTGAGATAGTTTTGCTGGCAAGAGGCTGTCAAGAAAAAGCTATGCGGTCTTTTGTTCTAGAACAAGTTCAAACTTGTTCTAGCCTGTCTCCAGTCGGTTGCTACCCAAACGTATTTAAGCTGACAACGGACGTTTTGGTTTGAGCTGAACTGGGAGCAGGCAGCAGACTATTCTCTAGTCTTAGTCTGGGAGTTGGAGAGAGAACAAGTCGCTTTCTCAAGTCTCGGTTTAGGCATGGTGGCACAGTGGGACCACCCAATAGTGAGTTTTTCTCATGAGGAACAAAAACCGACTTTTAAAAATCTTACTTTTCAATTTTTTAAATTGAACTTTGCTTTATTACGTAGCTTGTAGCCGTTTTTCAGAAATCTGATTGAACTGTAACCGTGTCAAATAAAATGTGAAAGGGGACATGTCAGTTTAAAGCGCAATGTAAGTAAATGGCCAATTTTAAATTTCTCATAACTAACAAGATTGCTGAAGATTGCATTAGCGGTTTGCGCTAAAATATAGCCCTGAGTCTTAGCTACAGTTGACAAAAAAATTACGTGCCGAGGGGTGCCGGAAACATTAAACTTAATTTTCAAGCTTAATTGTCATAACTCACACAAGGGACAACCCCTAAGTTGTCTTCAGAGTAAATTCAGGAAGGGACAGAGAGGCAAAAACAGTTGAGTGACGAAATTGCATGAAATGTATGAATTTTGAAGATAATACTTAAAGTAACATATACCTGTTTTTGTTTTGGGGAAAAACTCCCGGGTATACTAGTTAATGGGCAAACGGGTATTTTTGGGGATTCGTCCTTTACTCGGTGGTTTATAAACCGAATTTGATTTTAATTTTTTTATTGGATGCACAACACTTGTCTTGTTGCACAACATCATTTTTGGGCATTTGACAATTTTTTAAACTATTTTTAAAATTTTGAAAACAATACTAACTTTTACAAAACTCCACCGATTTAGATCTAGTTTTTTGTAATCGATACGCAACAC
>JAQFZE010004174.1:0-11587 GCA_034695245.1 Dicyrtomina saundersi
TACATACTGCGTTTAAAATTAAATTAAGGATTTTAGAAATTCAATATTTATTCTCCAGGAAATATTTTTGCAAAGCATTCTTGTTTACAAATACCTATGCAATTAACGCGAATATCCAGACCAAGGACCAAAGCAAAGTAATGAAGAAAGGTGAGCTTTGATCACATTCGTAGAATTTATATTTGCAATACGGCTGCAAATAAAAATCAAAAACAGTTTCTGGATGCCTGTGCTTTTTGACATACTTGTCAGCGAGCACGACCAGTAGCAAACTAAATAGTGGAGGACATCAGAGTACAATGCAATCCGACATCGTTTGCCTTTTTTATAATTATTCCCTTGAACTTTTTTCATGAGAAAATATTTATAATGACTGTGTGTAATTAACATACTGTTTATAAATTTCCATTTGCTAGCATACTTGACTATTTTTTCATTCCACTTTCATGTACATCAACTTAATTCTATTGTCATGCAGTCTTTTTTCGATGTTATATTGACCCGTAGTACTCTTATGTCTCTCACGTTATTCTTTTGTCTACACTCGTATTTTCTGTCATGGATCTCATTGTCAGAGTGAAAAGAAGAGAGAGAGAGAAAGTCCTAGAGAAAGTCGTATAAAAATGTGTGAATAATTTAACGCTCTACTGCATCTATCATAGACAGTGAGACATGTTGTAAGTACAACCACAACTCTCCCGTGTCTTCGATTCCCATAACTCAGTTTCTGTAGTCATATTATTGCCGTAGCTTCTAGCTCTATTCTACGGTATGTACATGTGATGGTAATGGTCTTAGTAATACACGTGCAGTATATGATTATATGATTGCAACATTCCCTTCTCTTGTCTTGTTTATCATTAAATTGAATAGAAATGGAAAATTGAATATGAAAAATACTATTTTCCGTCGTCAGTCAGTCAGAGTACAGAGTTACTTATCCTTAATTCGGTTTTACCATGGATTCTACTTGACTAGGTCCCTATATACACATGTGTACAGATATTATTATTTCTGTCATATTATTATGTCTTTGGTTTACAGTTACTTTACTTTGGCATCGTGTCATCCCCGAAAAATCAATTATATTTCCCAGTAGGAGAACCCACCTCATGCCTCATACATGTGCCCATATGCAGCTGCACATAGGTATATAAGTAATATATGTAAAGATGAAAGACAATCAGAGTGGAGACCGCAAGCATGTTTTTTTGTGTGTCTGTCTGCTTCTCTGCTTGTTGTATAGAAGTCGTCGAATGCGAATGTCAATATAGTAAATTGAACTAGTACAACTTCCCATATGTACATAGTCTGCCCTGTTTTACTGGAATTGTTTTGTATATCTGCAAGTTTTTATACAGACCTACATTCTAGTGTGCATGTATGCTACACACAGAGAGAATTATAGATATATTCAAAAATAAATTCAATTGGTAACACATTATTACCTCAGGCCAGGGTTTAACTTTTTTCCCCCATCGAACAATCCAATTTCCTCTGATTGTAATCTACAAAAATTGGATTCATAATTGCAACTTTCCAATTCTTTATTCCATGGAAGTCACACACACACACACACACAAAATCCTTGGCAAAATTCCCAAGAAAAAACAAAATCTGTGGGAAAACAAAAATCTTGAAATAATGAGATCCACAACGTTCATATACGTAGACTAAAATTGGCGAGAAATAAGAACAAGGGAAAAGTCTATAGTGAAAGTCTAATTCTTGAAAATAGGAATCGGAAGAAGAGAAGACAGCGATGCATGAAAAAAAATGTAAATATGTATATGTTTTGGTAGTGCCTTATACAGGTAAAATGTATTATTACATTCCTTAATGATATTATGCATTTGCTTATTTTAAAACCATAATAGTATTTTACATATGAGAAAACAAAAATAAGGAGCAAAAAAAAACTCACACACATGCAAGTATTACAGTATTCTAATAAATACACTTACATATGAGTGTATTCACATCCCAACTTATATAGAGAAGTACTTCGTTAGGGAATAAAAAAAAATTATACAAGATTAACTCTACAATAGAATTCCAAGGGTCCAAACTCTCAAAAATCCTTCTACTTATACACGAATAATAGACTACTACATGGAGCAAGTACGTTATTGTGTAGTGTATTTGTTAGAATCGAAAATCGGAATTAGCATAGGCAGTCAAGTATTTTCTCCCTCTCTTTCGCTCTCTCATCGTCTATTCTTTTCAATTCTCTAATCTTAAGTTTCCTTCCTTCCTCCAGAACGGCTGTAGGAGAAAAGGAACGAATACCATCAGCCAGCCAACAAGTCATCTTGACTTTCATTTTCCTTCCGACTTTCTTTCCAAAATTATGGATAACGATGACGGATACACACATATAGAGAGTCAAGTCTACACAAGATAGCTGAACAACAGTGACTGCACAACTAAAGAACTCCAGAAAATCTACTAGTTATGGAAGCATTTCTTCATACAAATCTTAGACTCCGTCCATGCATTCCCATTCTTCTACCACTACAGCACTAACCCTTGGGCTGTTAGCTTTCCCTCAACTTTCTTTACTAGCCCATACCTAAGAAGAGAATAAGTACCTGCCTTATATTATTAGTGAATTTTATCCCTAGAGTTATTCAGTTATTCTTGAGCAGTCTTAGTACCTACTCACTACTCATACTATTAACTCCCTAGGTATGTTAAATATTCATAAATATATATTTAGAGTCAGCTGCTTTGAATTCCATTTCACCCACACATACACACAAGGCACTCGTTGGGATTCAAACTTGAAATTTGGAATTAGAATCACTAAAGAAATACACAAAAAAAACATACCTAATCAAACTTAAATTCGAAATCGAAATAAATAAAGTATGTATTGCAATTGAAAAATATGACAATAGCACTAAAATTGAATTCAAGATTTCAAATTTTGAATGAAAAAGAAAGTGAATGTAAAAATAAACATAAAATTTGGCGGATGATTTTTTTAAGAAAAGAAATGAGGGAATAGAAAGACGGACGGCCAAACTGATCCTCAGCTTTTACTTTCACTTCACAATGAATTACTTTTTCAAAATGTGCAAGAGAAAGTAAAGGATAGGAGCCTTGGAAGGTCTTACTGGAAAGCACTTGGCAGCTGAGATTAAGTTCTTCACTCTCTCGTCTATGAGGATGTATGCACCTACATAATATATGTTTTAATAAGAACCATGAACCATGGGTTGTAGGTACAAAGAAAAGAATTATAGACACAGCCACCGCTCTACGTACATATTCATAGTTGATTATATACTTGATACTTATATATATTTTAATAAATCACATGCTCTGCTCTCTTGTATAAAGTATAACTAATCCCATCATTCAACCATTTCTTTCCACTTTCCTACATTGTCTCTCTCATTCAATTTTTTTCTTAGACGTAATCAAGTGTGCAGGACAGAGAAAAGGAGAGTGAAAGTCATTCGTTTCTTTATTGTTTTTAATATCATATTATGCACTACTCTTACGTCTTTTTCCATTACTATAATTACCTACGCAAATACTACTACATGAGCGGGACATGGAGGAAAGAACAGGTGGGTCAGAATCAGAATCAGAATAAAAGCCAAGGCAAATGTAAAATGATACAACGTTTTCAAGGACAAACAGACGGACAAGTTTCAAGGGAAAAGCACTTTTCTTCTTTATTTTTTGATAAATTTTGATACTAATAATACTTTTACTTTACTTTTGCTTTCTATTCCTCTTGATACTAACCAATAGGCACTAGGCATGACCCTAGACAATCTCAATCTCAATATGCCAATGTCTCTATAGAAATATGCAAAGACATAATATGTTGCAGTATGGATGGAAATTTTTAATTTAGTTCAATTTTATTGCACATATTGTGCTTGAGAAGACATGTAACATGACTATCTCCTGTTTACACCTCTACAGAGTTTCAGTCGCTTAAACTTTCTCCTGACTTGTACTGTATTAATAATAAAATGGAATATAGTTTTGCACATATATATACCAGCCGTTGAAATTTTTAAAATTATATTATATGTATACATGAAAACCTATACAAAAATCTATACATTTATTTCAATAAAGTAGGTTTATTGAGACATGCAGGGGGAGAAGCGTTGGAACATTAGAATATTGAGTAGGACCGTGATCATATTAGTATTAGTAAAATTTATATTTTTGTGTGTACCTAATAAGCATCAAATTTCATAGGTTTCGTGTACCAATCAGAATAAATGATGCAGTTTTCCCCCTTCGATACTGCCTTTGTCAGGTTTTGGTGGTTCCCCAGAAGAAGACTTTCATAACATGTAGATTTTTTATGAATAGCTAAGACCAAACAGAACCTAAAGCAACCGATGTAGAAGCTTAGATACTTACAAGTAAGAGTTTTATTCAAACGTCTAAATATTTATGGTAACGGTAAATGTAACTACTGACTACTGACGTTTGGTTAGTGTATTTGTGTTTACTTATTTTTCCATGTCCCACATGTACCACCTATCTGTACATATATGTATAGCCATATAGCCATAAGTAAAGTCAACTTAAAGTAAAACTTGTAAAATACCCAAGGAATCCCTAATACACAATATTTGCAGAAACTATAAGTGGCTACATTCATAAAAAAATATGTATATTTTCATTCCTGCCCCCTTCACCACCATCGCTTTTCACCATCGCCTTACTTTCTTTCTTGGTTGGAATGACTGACTGACTGTGACTGCAGCTTGAATTTGAACTCGAGACTTTTACTTTTTTTTTTTACGTTGGGCTCTCCGCTTTCTTCCCTCTAGCATTCATTTCTTTCTCTTTCCCTGTGGTTTCCTTATTCCCTTGCTTTTTGGCTTCTCTAGCCTATGATTTCTTATATGTTTGCCCTGATGTCGATTTTTAGCTCGACTTCGACTTTCTCTTCGACTTTAACGTCGATTCTTTGTTTCTCTTATTGTATTTATTTTATTCAGATAAATAGACAGAGATAGAAGTTGAAGGGAAAGTGGGAGGAAGGTATTCAAGGGGGAAAGAGATAGAAGAGGAAGAAAGAAATAGAAATTGTACAATTCAATTTTTCATATACATATATTGTTTTTCCTCTACTTTTTTTCATATTGGGCAAAAAAGCATTTACTCAATATCCATATAAATACTGTACAAAGTACCTACAAGCTTACATCATTACAATACGTACGTAGGGGAAGGCGAGGGCCAGAGAGTGAGAGACAGAAAGTGAAGATTGAAAAAGAGAAAGAGGGAAGGAGAGAGAATAGATAATATATTGAAATTGAAAGTTTCCTTGTTGACGGGATGAAATGGCCGATGTGATGAGATAGACAGGAGAGAAAGAGTTGTGTGGACTTGGACTCTTTTATTTTATTGAGTAGGTTCTATTGTAAATCCATGCATGTCAACCTCTTGCCTTCTTTACGTCACTCTGTCTCTCAACTTACAAGTCAGATCCGCTCAATTCAACTTATGTCTGTCTATCTGCTCAATGAATGACTGCGTGGGCTTGCATATATGCTAGGACTTGAGCCAGAAGTCTATTCACTATTCACTCCGCTCGTCTACTCACCTCACTCTTACCCTACATCTTATCACATCCCTTGACTGTCTACATATACAACTCCTGTGTGCATAGTATAGTACAGGGACCTGTAGCCAACTGCCTTCAACGACTAAAACTATAAAGACAAAACGCTCCACCATATCACACCGCACCACACGCCATTCAATGTACATATATGCACTCACGATACACAATCAAAAGTAACAAGAATACCAATGTCAATTCCAGGACTCCATATTCTACATTTTAGCTACATACTAAAGTAAGACTGGGTCTATAGCATATTCAAAACTTTCATTTACTTTCAAAAGAGAAAAAAATGTACCCGTGGACGTACCTGACGTTTCTTTCCAATATAATAAACACAATTTCAGGGAATAGAAATAAAAAATTGAAGAAACACAGGTAACTTGATAAAATAGTAGGTACTGTGCTTAAAGTAGACTCTACCCACCTAGAAATCTATTTTATATACAAAAAGGCAATAAGAAAATACAAAATTGAAACATCAAAAATCAAATACTATTTAAAATCAAAAATGTTGCCCCATGCCCATTCTATTTGTTTGGTTTTCTCCTTAATACAGGGAAAATTGTATGTAGACAATTTATAGTTATAAATCTGTATATTTTTTTTATTCTTACGATTAGAATTTATTTTTTTCATTTTCATTTTTGACTGTACATCTCGTTCCATTTTCCTTTGTCATACTGTACATTTACACACGTAGGTACTTTGTTTTTTATTTTATTTTTATTTAGTACTTTGTCCAAACAGCTACCGCGCACTTTCTGTCCCAGTCTCTCTCTCTCTCTCAATTTAAATTACGTATTGAATTGTGCCTCATACTTACAAAAATTTACATCAAGTGGACTTGGATTTGGATTTGTAGCTGAAGACATATTAACGTGCAAAACTGTCAATTTTAGTTGCTATGCTTAAGACAGAGACAAACATATGCCACGTAGAAAAATATAAATAAAAACTAAATCGAAATTCAAATCTACAAATTTTCAAATTTAAAAAAAATGCAATGTAAAAAAATATCGTGAATCGATTCTCCTTCTCATTCAAATCCAATATAATAAAGATCTAGGTACATTATGTACCAGGACAACCATCTGTACCTTTAAGAACACACTTGTATTTGGAACTACAGAGAATATATGACAGGGACACTATATTGTAGACATATTGCATTGTTTATTTTTCCAAGAGTGACAAAATTCAAATCATTATTATCTATGCTAAAAACAAGTAGAAAAGAAAGTGAACAAGTTGTCATTTTTCTTTCTTAACAACAATGTGTGCCTTGTAGGGGCTGGTATATAGTAGTGGTTTGGGAGGCCGAGGCCATGGCGGTGGTATAGTATGGTAAGAGTAAGGTGAAAGAACTTTTGTATGTTATTTTTCATTGTACTTTTACTTCTTCCTGCACTTCAAGTCATATTCACTGTTCTATGGCTACTCTACAGTCTACAGTCTACAGCATTGGCGTCTTTTCTCTTTCTTTTTTTTCCCCTGCTTTTCATTTTTTTTCTTCAAAAGCTAAAGGGTTTCCACATGTGATTCGACTTCGACATTCTACACGGCCACTATTTGGATTTACATTTGGATGAATTGTATGTTCTCGTCTGTATAGGGCACCAGCCTGTGTTTATAGGTATAACTAGTACTTATGTACCTAAACCATGTAAGTACTCTGCACTATTGTTTAGTGCTCAGAATCTGCTATGCGGTATTCCTATACAATTCCACAGTGTGCCTACAGTATTCTGTCTGAGAGTCGAATATGCTTCACTAAACGTATCTGTCATCGTATGAGTTTCGAGCGTATTTTCATCTCAATTCTGATATTTTTTATGAGCACACATGGATTACTTTTGAGAGACGGTCTGATGATGAAATAGCCACGAAATAGAGGGAAGGGACGAGGAGGGAAATTCAAGTGAAAGCCTTGCATTTCTTCATACTTGAGACCCTATGAGTACACAGTATAGTAGTCTTACTCAACGTCCAAAGACCAATACCAAAGTCAAAACCAACCAAATTATATGATATGTACCTACCTACCACAAGCTTCGAAAAATACAACAGTATATAAAAAAATACAGTATACAAAGTATAGGATGGGATTGTAATATATGTAAGACACGATTTGAGACGGGAGCAGTGACTCTGGCTCTGGAACTGTAGAATTGTCGACATGAGGAGTGAAGGGAATAGGGAACTGTTTGAAGAGAACGGAAGGAAACAATTTGGTGACAACGTGACGTCTAAAAACTCTTTTCGATGGCAACAGAAATTCTCAATTCAACACGTTCTTATATGTAGGGACATCCCCATCTAGTAGGCTCACATGCCAATACATATATGCATATATATTGGGCTTGGGCTTTGGAAATCGAAAGATGCAGAAGACACATCAAGTATAAAGGATGACGGATGGAGCGTACATACGTAGCTGTAGTTAAGACAGGGAGACATACCCATATAGAGCCATCGAAAATGACACATATAACACGAATGAGAAAAAACCTCTATTCCCTTATTTCTCTCGCTTACAATCCATGAGCAATGTAAATGTTTTATTTTTCAAAAGTCAATAAAACTGACAGCTTTTGACTTAAAGGGGAAAATTTCCCTTGTTTTCCCTTGACACTCTAAACCATGTAGCATCCCCGTCCCGATAAGTTGGGAGTTATATGCATACCGTGTGAGATATACAGACAAAGTGAAACCTCGGATGTCATAATAATAGTGTAATGCACCCATACTGAGCGATACATATAACTAAGTATGTACAGAGCATATTAACCAACCAACCCTATACTACCTACTACCGTTTGTCTACCTTGGGCCTCAACTTCAACCTGTGCTGGCTGAACGTCCCTTCAATTCAAAGTACAAACTGGCACTCGCACTGCACTGCACTGGGACTGGGGAACGTAGGAATGAGAGAAGAAAACGAGGAAAATGAACGAATTTCCAATTTATACAAAGTAATAAGGAAATTCTTTCCCAGACAGAGTTCTCTTCTTCACTTCGACTTTAGCTTCCACTTTGACTTGAACGTGTCCATAGAAAACTTCTCAACTCCCACTGTATATAGCACTCACATTTGTTCTTTAAAAAAACAGAGCCGAACAGTAACTATATGACTAAGACTATATGAGAAGAACCAAGGGGAAAAAAAACTTTGATATTTGCTGTCCTTAGTCTTCCAATGCTTAACTTTTTACTGTCAATTTAGATTCTTTCCCCTCTTGAAATCATCATTTCTTCATTACTACACACACTTCCTCACATTCTCCCAATTTTTCCATCCCATGCTTCCGTCCATCATCATTTCATTTAAATTTATTTAATTATAAGCTTCACAAAAATACTAAGGCAGCTCTCTAAGCCTCCCTGTCAACATGACCATTTAAAGAAACTGAAATGTCATATAATATACCTAGGTAGGTATGTATTTAGCTCCTCCCACACAAAACAAAGGACATGACACTTTCTAACTTTCCTTGGTTCACACGCTTTAAAGTTGGAAGGTGCAAAAAACACTATGTATGTAGATGGGTCCGTTTTTGAAAAAGTGTCAAACATTTTAAAGTTTAAAAAGCTGTACAAATGTTTTGAGAGGATCTGGATTACCTTTTTAGGTATATCGTCGTCACAGATTACAATTTACAGTGTTGAGTATAGTATTGTACTGTAGCACATATAGCTCGTCAGATAAAAGTATCTCTGATATGTACGTATATTGATTCTTTTTTATTGTCATTCCACAATAATTATTACAATAGTTTTACTTGCTCTCTCTCTCAAGTCAAAGAGAGTGAAGTGACTTAAACCGGTAAACATGGGGGAAACAAAGAAAAACAGAGCCAAAGTTTGGATTGGAGTTTGAAGCGCGAGCCGTGCCGTCCTCGTACACTGATTCTCCTTTTCAGCCCTCCACCACCACATCCTTTCCATGGAACATTCAAAAAGGGAATAATATAATCGGACGGAATAATTTATACATGAGTACCATCTGGGCAGGACACACATGACAAAAGTGTCCTCGTTCCGTGTGCGTGTGTACATCCATTAAAATGGTCAACTGCCAATGACCATTCGATAATCTCCGCTCATGCATCCACAATGTTCCCGTCCCCGTCCATTTCCATGCTCGCACACGGAGCACCGTAGAAGAACTGTGGAAATACTTCCTATTCTCTCTATACTTTCACCTTTCTCTTTAGTAATGCAATAATTCCTGTAGCTGGACTAATAGTAGTTTGACATTGGTGTACCTACATATGTTTAGGGCAAATGTCCATTCACAATTACGATAAAAAAAAACAGGGAGACGTGGATTGTAATTGAATAAGTAAAAGTCAACTGTAATAATATCAATAGGAATGCTCAGACTTCTGATAGTGTCCACACATTACCTAGTATTCTGTATCAACTTAAACTATGACCGTTTCCATTTAGCACTTGTTACATTATGCAACTTGTAAAGTGTGTCTTGTAAATTATGGGAGCGTATCTCCTGAGTACTTACCCCTCCATGTTCAATACCGGTGTCTAGAATAATTGTAACAACTATCTCTACAAGTCCACATACATACATAATGCAATGTCCATATATTATAAAATTTTGCTCTTACCGTATTAATGTGTTTATGAAGGAGCTTCAAGTCCAAAAAAAAGAGGATGCTTTTCTCCTCGTGTTGTTTTATAAAATTGTCAAATGACACACATGAGGGTATATAGTCGTGAGTGCGTCTTGTATTTTCTATTCCAGATACGTTCCTGTATGTGTTTTTTATAAAGCACAGTTTGACATACTGCTCATAATTTTTGTGGGTCAGGCTGTATACTTTCTTGATTCGTATTCGTATTTTTTGTATTCGAACCCGTTGATTTGACTTGTATAGGATTGCTCGGATTTCACTTGCTGTTTGACTCACAACTCAAGTATTAGATATTATTTTAGTATTTCAAAGTATTTGTATTAAGGATATTTACTGGAGCCTTTTTTTTTGTGTGTTTTTTTTTGGGGCTTTAACCGTAACTTTGACGTTCGAGACTCGGCTTTTTGAAACTCAAAAAAAGTCATTCACCGACAGACATGTACGACCACGTCTTCTCTCGATCACGTCCCCTCAATTTTTCTCCCTTTTCTTCTGTATCCCTTTTAAATAAATGCTACGGACTGTATAACTATATATAGAGAGAAAGTTGGCCCAATATCTATTTAGAAACGAGGGAAGAAAAAAGACTTAGCACACGTTATATGAGTAGGGCTTGTCTGTATGTATATGTATAGAAATGTAGTAGTTGGGGTTGTATATGGGTTAGTTATTGGAATGCCGAGCTGAGGCCGTACAGGGGATGTGGTGTTGTTCGTTGTTGGGTGATCGAGGAAGAATAAAGAAAACCTCAAGGAGATTTCAGGTCAGACAAATCGAAATGGAGCACGTCCAATGATTTCAATCCGTCCTCTTATTTTCCTTCACTTGTTTTCCCTTGTCCACGTTATTTTTGTTGTTATTTTCTCCTCATGGTTGGTCACCCGCTCAGACTCTTCCTTAGTCCCTTTCCTTGTCTTTGTCTAACCAACTTTATTGTGTGAATATAGAGCTTGACGTGGGCATGTGCTGTAGCTGTAGGCATGTACCTGTAGTATATGCACTATAAACTATTCCAACCCTCCACTTTCTTAAGTATCTTTGATTTTGGTTTTTTTTACCCTATAGCCTATAGCACAGACATTGTTGTCGTTGTCGTTGCCGTTCCCGTTGTAGTAGTAGTCCAAGTCTTTTGAAATGTTCAACAAATTTTACCGCAGGTCCACACACTGATAGAAATAGAAACAAATCTGACACCAATACAAACACTGTGTGGGTATATCTATATGTGCTATAGAATGGCGTTCGTAACAGTTTCACTATACTGTGGCATTTGGCAGGAGCCGGAGCCGGAATCAGAATTGGTATCGTATCGGTCAGCGTG